>VUQS01013809.1:10535-25240 GCA_015108495.1 Heterochromis multidens
GTAAATTTTTGGTTTTTTTTTTTTTTTTTTTTTTTTGGGGGGGGGGGGGTCAATGCAAAACTTCTTCAACTTGATTAAAAGCTGATGTAATCAGCATTAATCAGCATTAACCAATTATTTATTTTTTGTTGCAAAATCACCATATTTAGTTCCAGTGTCGGGATGTTTTCATGGAGTCACTGAGTGCATGAGAACAGGCTTTCTGTTGTGGTTCAGGAAAGTCAAGGGCAAAGTGTGTGTCTTGATTGCATTGTTTTTCAGCTGGTTTACACATGACTGTGTGGCGAGGTTATTGAGTAAACTGAACATTTAGCCTTTATTAGGGCTGCACTCACTCTTTAAGGAAATAGTTTTTTTTTTTTAAGTTTGCACAAGGTTGGTTTATGGGAAGAAGTTGCTGCGAGACAGGCACATAGTGCTTACTGGCAGTCGCGTGTCTAGTAAACAGCAGCAGATGTGGGAATCTTCTGACTTCCTGGTTTTGTTTGAAATGCAGCATGATGCTAGTTACTTGTTGTGATAAGCATTTCTTTGTAGTGCTCAGGATGGTTTAGAGCTCTCATCACAACGCAGGAGACTTTTAACTTGCTTTAATTTTTTGTTTGTTTGTGTACGTACGTACATGTCTGTTTATGACAGAAGGATGCTAATGTTTAACCAGGTTTCTGTGAGTAATTACAAGCCTCGATGCTATCGCTGGACTTAAGCGTTACCTGAGGATAAGTGACACCTGGAACACTGTTGTTATCCCATCAGTTTTAAAAAATACTGGTAAGCCCCTCTCTTCCGCTTTATCTGCGTGTTTGCGTTTCCTACATGTTTCCCAAAGCAGACAGATAAGACTGAGACGTGACAAAGTGATTTTATGTTTGAGTGTTTACGGATGAGACTATCAGCCAAATAGGGATGTAGGTCCCTACTTGGGCTCTGTGTGGGTGATGTATTTAAAGTTAAGTAGGTTTCTTAAAGTGTGCATACTTGGCTTCAGTAAATCACCTGATATCAGACAAAACAGCTGATCCCATTTGTTGCCAAGTTTCTATTGGTGCTTAAGTGTATCCAGGTACAGTTTCTCCTCATTCAGCCAATGTTACTGCTACTGCTCGGCTATATTTTGCCTCGACCGCGTTAAAAAATAGATTCCTTTGTGCTATTTCTTTCTGTAACTGTAAGTTTAAAATTTAATCTGGATCCCTCTAAGAATAGCATCAAGTGCCTGACTGAGGTATATTTAATTCCAGCGCTCATACCATTGTCTGTTTATCAGATTTCTAAAGAAAGTGTAGGTAAACTTGTGGTAGTTAGTTACAGACTTGCAGAAGCCAACTGTAACGGCTAACAAAAGTATGTTTAGTTTGACCTGAATTCTCTCTTTCTCTTCATCACTCCTGACCTCTTCTGCTCTACTAGCCCTCATCTGCTATTTTGAGTTTCCATGTTTGCCCAACAATCTGTTTTGCATTGGACTGCCTTTGTGGAAATTTGCTTTGATTAAAATTTTCAGTGGAGCACAACATGTAACCTCTTGAGATGTCGTGTGACACAGGCCCTCATGCAGACTTGAATGGGGACATTGAGGTTTGTGGCTCTGCCAGGTCACCATGACACTACACGAACATGGCTTCTCTCTTTGCTCATCTGTCTATCATTTTCTTCCGCATGTCCATGGCTGTGCTTCCAGGCATCAGAGCCCAACGTGCACCTGTGGACATGTGGACACATACACACACACAGAGCAGCTAATTCCCTGCCTTTCTCATGGGCTGTATCTGTCTCTGTTGTAAACTCCTAAGGCCGTAGCAGGACCTGCCCTTCATAGAGCAGGCCCTATATTTATCCCACTATCCTCCTGAGAGTGACTAATATGGGCATAGGTTGGAGGAGGGGGTCACTCAGTTATCTGCCCACTATGTGGAGTGGTCCTTACATAGTGATGATTGTGTCTGACTGTTGCCCTAACAAGTACCTACAGCTTCACTTCAGCCCAACAGCCTGGGATGGCTTAATGCCACAAGATGACCCGCCCCGCTTTCAGCTACACACTCTGACTGGGTCTTCTTTCTTTACCTCCCATCATTCACAGTCTACTCCACTCTGCGGAGCCCAATTTAACTGAACTTGTTGCCCTCTTTCCATTTCCCCACTTGCTGTGTCCTTCTGTTTGTATATCTCTGCCCTTTAAATCAGCCTGAAAGTGCATATTTTCAGCTGTCTTGGCAATTTCTTATCTTTCCCTCCTACACTCCTACAGATTGCTAGTGTTATCAGTCTGACAGTGCGATATCGCATCACAAATTTATCATTTAAAATAAGTTCAGCCTAAAGGCAGCTGTGTAACGTGAGTTGACAATCCTGGTTTAATGAGAGGGTTCCACTGATGCAAAGATTTACACATTGGATTCACAGCAGGTCTGAACATACACTGATTGTGTGTGATATAGTACAGGAACTAACAATTATTTCCCCAATTAATCTATTGTTTGCCCTATTAATTAATGGATTAAAATCAAATACCAGAAATTATGAAAAATGTCCAAATAAATTTGTCCACAGCTCAAGGACATTAGCAATTTAAGATAGTGTCTTTATCAAAGTGTCACATTTGTTTATAATTTTTGCTTTAAAAACACTTCTTTATGATCCAAATAATCAAATTCTTGATCAGTCGATGCAGCCCTGGTGTGATTCCTCTGGGTGATTGGTATTCTGTGCTTCTAAGTGGCATTACCGGTTTGTATTCATCCAATACCAGCCTGACTACAGTATCACAGCAGCACACACAGGCTTCAATGTGAAACCTCTGCAGCGATAAAGAGAAGCTTCTATGTACAGTTCATCGACTGCTGAGACTTTTAAAGGACTACTGTATTTTTAGAAGCTGTATTTGAGAGTCATTCACAGCCCCCCACCTCTCAAACCATGAGGCTTACATTACACTCTCACTGTCTCTGTGTGCAGGGATACAAGTGTGTGTTTGCTGGCGTGTGTGATCCTCCACACCAGATTCTCAGGAAGAGTAGCAGTGTTACATTACATGACATTGTACAGTAGCACTGCTGTACATGGTCATTCCCAAGTACAGCACACAGGAACTCATGCATGTAAGTGGAGCATGATGCAGCAGGAACTGAGGTGAATGACAGAAACTTAGAAGTAGAATGCAGAAAAGAGGAAGCGGAAGCAGTGGAGGGGGGAGAGTAAGAGGAAACAGCTGGGTCAAAGGTGGATGGGTTATTGGAAATGAGCCCAGGACGAGGCAGTGCTTTTGTTTTTTCTCCTGTGTTGTCTCCTGATTCTCCATATCTATGGTCTCAGCAAAACTCAGGAAGGGCAGTTGGATGGCTGGTAGGATAGAGAGATGAAGTTACAGACAAAAACGGGATGACAGGAAGATTAAATGACAGACGGCACCAGACTTTTTTTTTCTTTTTTTTTTTTTCTTTGAGTGTGAAACTGTAGAACTTGATGAACTCTAGAAGTTGAGTTCATTGAGTGTAAACTTGCAGCCTGCTGCTAACGACAAGATATGGACCCAACACAGTGGTTTACCATCACAATAAGCATATCAGCCAAATGCTTGATTGTTTGACCTCAACAGATATACATGGCTTTGATGTCATCACCTCCCACTGATTAATCCATGTGATCTTTACCACGTCAGTTCCTCATTTTAGCCACTGGCTAAAAACTACCCTTGTTTTTAGAAGAACAGGTTGGACAACTCCTTGGAAGAGCATTTCCTCTAGTTGTTCTTTGTATCTGCAGTGTTTTTTTTATTTCCATTTCTTTTTTTAACTTTCTTTAGGAATGTGTTTAACGTTTAAGACTCCCATTTTACTGGTTTTAATGATTGCGGCTGCACACACATCTGGTTCTACATAGGCTGCATTCTTGCCAGCTTGACTTGTGGTGTTATTTTTGGCAAAACCTGCAAAGTGAATACAGCCGATGTGTTTTTGTTAGGATGATGGATTTCTCCTTGGTCTGCAAGAGCTACTTCAGACTTAATTATACTTTTTTAAAAGAATAATAGCAGTAGTACTTTTCTTCTTCTTCTGTCTATATCCACTCATTAAACACCACCAGCAAAGCGCCCTGCTGGCCAAGTGGTAGACTTCTTGCTCAGCATCATTAAGGTTATGCTTTAGTGATCCCATGGTTGTCATTTGACAGGGTCATAAGCTGCTGCAGGAGTAGATCTTCCAACCTGTTTTATAGGTGTCTTGTGTGACTTAGGTTAGTGTGCCACTGTGGGAGTCTAAACAGAAACCTGGTCAGTCACACATGCAAGCACAACATGTTTTTTTTTGGTATCCAATTGAAACACTGATCTTAGTTTATAATGCATCTTCCTCCTCAATGCAATGACCTCAGTCACAGTTAATACGATTAAGTGTCTCAGAGGGAGCAAAAACCCTGTTTAACTCAGCCTGCTTTGGAGTGGAGTATTGTGTGCTGGCCAGCTCTTATCTCTGCTTAAACATTGTGTAGGAGGGGGACTCTCTCTGTCTTCCCTCTCGGACCCCCGGTCCCCCTCAGTTCCCCCTATCCCTCCCTCCTGGCAGCTGTTGGTGTGAGTAAGTCTTGTGTGTGTAATCCAGCTGTGTGGAGGACCAGAGAACATTGTGTTCTAAGTGCACATCGAGGCTTGGATGTTGTTTTGCTCGCATCGGTCTGTGAGCTCTGATTTGGGGAGCCTGCAGACCAGAGGCGAGCTGAATGGAGCATTGTGACGCTGACATAAGCGCACAACAACACTTGACTACTCCGTGTCCCTGTCTTGTGCCTGTTATGACCATTTGGGGTCGGCGTGTGCAAGGAAGTGATTGCAAATTAAGTTACACAAAAATACCAGTTATGATTAGATAACTTAGCTTTTTAGGCTCCCGTTCATGTTTCATTTTCTGTTCTCTTCCAGTATCAGTGAGAGCTTCCTCACAGTTAAGGGCGCAGCCCTCTTCCTTCCCAGGGGTAACAGCCCCACGCAGAACTCCGCACCTCGAATCAGCCAGCGCAGGAACAAACACACAGGTAAAGCTTCAGACATACAGCTCCCACACAAACAACAGCTGCACCATCTCCCAAAACTAGCTCCTACTCCCTTTTTGACCCTAAGCCTCGGACATGAACTCTGTGGAGGAACTTGAGATGAAATAGCACTGAATTTTCTGAAATAGACATTCCTTTACAGCTTCATGGGTAACAGCTGGCGTTAACTTCTGTGAAACTATTTCACAACAATGCAGATAAGCTCAGCAGTGTTGAGCTTGTTTGCTGGATATTTAAAAAAAAAAAAAAAACTCTTAATAAGTCACAGAAAATCAGATACAACTTGTAGTTTGAATTCACTGGAAACCTGCCACGGGAGAAATAACACACTATATCTGGTGTTATATCAACCTTTGAGTAACTAGTCTGTAAAATAAACTGACATTAAATGAGAGCGTTGAAATTGTTTTTGCTCAGGTGACCTCCAGAAGCATCTTCAGACTATGTTCACTGTGCTGCGCCCAGAAGACACAATCAGACTGGTTAGTAACAAGCACACACAAATAAACACAATGGCAAAGGTCAGGTGCATGTGGTCCTACGATAGAGGAGCCTATTCCAGAGTGCCTGTTTAAGGTCTTTGTTAGTAAAAGTAAAGAACTGAAACATGGATTGATTTTTTTTTAAAACAGAAACAGTTATTAGACAAAGGAAGTCTCAGTTCACATGAAACTTGCAGAACTTTAAAAATGAGTTTGAAGTAATAAGTGTTCTTGCCTTTCCCCTAATGTCCCTGCTGCGTGTTTAATAAAAAGGGCTTATGAGAGAGAGATAAAAAAAAAAAAAAGAATGGTTAAATTTTCATTAAGTTGTCCCTGCATAATAAATCCCCACCATATCTCATATCCACAATCCCGAGTTTTTAATGCCAGTCTAGTGGTATAAAGTATCTAAACTGAAGGAGGTATTATACAGCTGATTTTACAGTTTGCCCCTTTCCCTTTTTTTTTTTTTTTTCTCTTTTCTTTCTTTTCTTGCAGGCTGTGCGTCTGGAGAGCGCCTACCCTCAGGTTATCCGCTACATGGTGGTGGTCTCCACCAACGGTAGACAGGACACAGAGGAGAGCATCGTCCTCGGCATGGACTTTGTCTCTTCTGATAGGTACACCTTCTCTGTCTTATTGTAGTTTTATAATAACTCAGAAGAAGTTGCATGTTTTCCCTATACACATTTTTTTTTAGATCATTCTCATACTTTAACTGTGACATACTTGACACAATCATAGAAATTCAAATCAGTGAAAGTTTTTCAATGTAAAAGATAAAGTAAGCATGAATATGTGTGGTGTTAATGTCATGTCAACCAGTGCATCTTGTTTAGTTGTGTTTACTGTGTTGGTCTTTTCTGCCAGCTGCTGCACGGTGGGTCTGGTTCTACCTCTCTGGAGCGACACTATGATCCACTTGGATGGAGACGGGTAAAGACACCACACCTAGTCCCCGCTTCCTCTCACTGCTGCCTGGTGCAGCTACCTGACTGCTCTGATGACTTTTCTACATGTTGATCTTGTTGACTTGAGCTTTGTTTTCTAATCTGCCTCTTTGTGTCTCCACAGTGGCTTTAGTGTGTCGACAGTGAACAGGGTTCACGTCTTCAAGCCAGTGTCTGTTCAGGCCATGTGGTGAGCAACCTTTATTTCTTTCACCAGAATGACAGCTGTGTGAAGCTGCTGGCTTAAAAACAATATGTCCATTGTACTCCACATTTAACTTTGACCTCCAGCCTTGTGTGTTTGTCAGTTTTTCTTATCTTCCCTCTTCTCTCCCTTTGTTGTCTTATCATCTTTCTGCTTTCAGTCCCTTCATAATCCCTCTCACGTGCCAGCACTGCCTCTTCATATCTTTATTTTGTTGTCCCTTACTGACTTCCTCCATCCTTCAATATGATAGTGTTGCGGCTCTTAATAGTTTCAACCTATGCCCCCTTGTTACATTTCTCACATGCTGTTATTCATTCTTCACATATCCATCTTTTTCTTTTCACTTTCACATAATTCTTAGCCTTACATAAGACCAAATTCCACTCTGCACTGCTTTTTCTTCCATTTTTCATTCCTCCTAGTAACAATTGCTCAAGCGAAAATCTCCTTTCAACTGTCTACCCTCAGGTCAGCCCTCCAGTCGCTCCACAAAGCTTGCGAGGTGGCTCGCTGCCACAACTACTACCCAGGCAGCCTGTACCTGACCTGGGTCAGCTACTACCAGAGCAGAGTCTCATCCAGCCAGTTGTGTATCAATGAATGGAACGCCATGCAGGATGTCGAGTCGCACCGTGCCAATTCACCCGTCCTCTTCACAGACCTGTGAGTAGAGTAGGCAGATGACCACATTAAGGGAATGGTTTTCCATAGAGTAGCACTGCAAAGTACTTCATAGTTAGCCTTTGAGTAGTAGTAGAGTTTTACATTGCAGCAGTGGTGTAAACCCTGCACCTGTTGTGTGCACGTGCACTTTAGCAACATGCCAGTGACATGGGCTAGGGGATAAACACACGGCTAACCAGAAATTCACAGCAGTAAGTTGTCACACAGACATTTAGCTTCACTGTAGCTGTTTCTATGAAAAGTTAAAAGTAAGATGCAGTCACATCTTCGCAACAGCACTGCCTAACATGCATAACAAGTGTTGCTATATCTCCAAAGCAAAATATTGCAGTCTGCATAACCATGGACTCTGGAATGAGGCCATATGCCCTCTCTAACCTTCCAGGAGAGACAAAAAAAACCAGACAGAAACAAAAGCATGAAGGGCTGATGTTTGCAAAGGTGCCTAATCATTAACATGTTCACAACATGATAAATGACCCGTTGTTATCAACATATCCACATGGGATCATAATAAAATACAAGCAATGACTTCGGCTGGTGGATTTATTTCTTCACTGATACCAGGGAAATTCCCCTCCCTGCTGCTTAGTCACATGTTCTGCTACCTATTTGGACTGTCTCTCTCCTGCTCTCTCTCTCCCTCTCTCTCACACACACAGAAAAACACACACACACACACACTCTCTCTCTCTCTTTGGAGGTCTTCGGGTGTCTAAAATAGCCAAGGCTTTAGCTGGCTTGATTTACTTAGGGCAAAGTGGAGTCCAGACAGACTCATAGGTAAGTAGACTCAGACAGACAGAAGCAGGTGGTGAGTAGAACGAAGGACGCTTCTTGATGAAATAATGAAGAACAGTTGGGGCAGAGAAAGGCCACTTAAAACCATACAGTCAAAACACTTCTCACACACACACACACACTCACACTCACACTCACACTCACACTCACACTCACACTCACACTCACACTCACTCTCTCTCTCTCGCTCTCTCTCTCTCTCTCTCTTTGAATGATCTGGGTCTGCCCCTGCTTACAGCCAAACACAGAAAGTCACTGTTCGTCTTCCCGCACAGGGAGGCTGCCAAAGCCTCATGACGTGTCGGTGTTTGTTGACACAGCAGCCTGTTTCCCCTGTATAAACGCAGAGCGAAAATTCAGGAGATCAGTCATGGTTTTGTATAAGTTTGATTTATGGGGGACAAAGTGAATTTCCATTGGCTGCTTATCTATCAGCAAGCAATTCAAGGAAGTTACATAAAATTTCCATTCTTCATTTACTCGTTAGCTCCATTCCTTATGTCGTCATTCCTTATGTCACGTAGTTTCTCTGTATTTTTGCATGACTAGGCTTCCCTCCCTCAGGCCGTCTGCAGGCAAGTGGAGGCTTGTTGTGAGGTAAAAGTGTTACTGCATGTTAGTAAATAACCCGTGTCGGTTGGCAAGGGCAAAAATCTTTTTTTCTTTTTTTCTCCTCAACCCTGTGGACTCGTTCTCATGAGGTCAGTAAAATGTTTGGGGTTGAGGTAAACAAGCTCCCCTGTTTCCAACACAGATGATGCTTTCAAGTGTGCAGTTACACACCTGTGGTCATCGTACTTCCCCTTTTTGTAGCTGCTGACCCACACTGCTGTGTACTATTACACTGATGAATCAGTTGGAAGCAAAAAAAGAAAAAAAATGAGACAATGTTAGAAGAAGGAGTTCACAGACAAACTGAGCTCTTCTCTCCAGAGAGGCAATTAGGCCACTTGTTGGTATCATCAGTGTGACGTCCAAAGGCTAAATGCGTCCCCCAGCAGAGTGGTTAGAAACACAGCACGGCACAACAACAGGCAAATTCGACAAGAGGACTTTGTCTAATTCTGAGAAACTGGAGAGGGAACAGAAAATCTGAGATCGCGGCCCCGACAGCAGCGCAAAACAAAGTCACAGTTCTCTGATAGAAAAAGTAATGTCATTGAGACTCAAGTAAAAATGAACAGAATGTAAGGGTAATTACTGTTACTGTGAAGGTGTTTTTTTTGTCTTCTAAATGAGTATTTTACTTTGGCCAAGAGAAAAAGTGTTTTTATATGGAGGTCTTTGTGTCTTTTATGTGCAGGCCCACAGAGAGGGAGCGCACAGAACGGCTGATCAAGATGCGCCTCAGAGAGATAATGATGCAGAAGGACCTGGAGAACGTCACCTCCAAGGAGGTGAGGGAAAGTGAACTATAGACTATAAAATATAAAAGGTGGATATAGCCACCATGACATCTGCATTGGCTTGTGAAGTCCCCTCTTGAAGCTTCAGAATGAGCAGAATGTTGGTGACAAACTGAGGAACACTGGACACTCGTAGGAGCAACTAATCAATCGTAAAACATACCATGCTTTATATTCTATTTTACTTAAAATGAGACAACAACTTATAAAAGTGATGTCATGTTGTTTTAAATAAGAATTGAAACTAGACACTGAGATTATAAATTCATCATTAAAGTGTTTACTCAGGTCATAAATCAAGTTCGAGAGAGGGTCATTTTCTCAAAAACTCGAGTACAGACTTCCTTTTGCAACCCAGAGGTCTCCCCATGATGGTCATGAGAAAGAATGCATGCTTAAGACACTGGCTTCACTTTTCAGACCCAGAGGCTCCATTCATATAGCAAACTCATATTACACTGTGGGCCACACACAGCCCATTGTGATCTTGAGTACATCTCAACTTTTCTGCATAACAAAGAAATGCTGCGCTGAAATGAAAGAAGTCTGTCACCACGACTCTTTGGGCTTACATTGTAAGAAATAAATGTGTAAAATTACAGAGAAAATTCTGGTAGCTCATTGCCCAAATTATAAATTTGTATATAAAGTTTTTGTTAATTCACAGAAAATGTCCTTTTTTTTTTTTTCTTTAATTACTGGGGACTCATTGTAAAATCCAGAAATTTCTATAGTGGTGAGAAAAAAGGAAGCTTTCTGTCATTTAATTGTTTATCTATTACTTTGGTGTGGCATCAGTGGCCATGGGGGAGTATCAGTAGGAAAAGCTGTAAAACTTATGAAAATACACTTAAAAGTCCAAAATTTATGTCCTCCCTCACGTTTTCCAAAGTTGTCCAGTGGGGCTGGATCGAAGTCTTTGCCGGGCCGAGTTTGATCCCTGGGCCTTATGTTTGACACCCCCTGGTCTATAGTTTTAATACTTGTTAAGGTGTACTTGTGCACATGTTCACCATTGTAACATCTTTAACCTTAATTTTCTGCATTTTCCTGCCACTGTTATCAGCTATCATCAGCCAATTTATTGTTTGTCGGAACTTTTTGTCGGACTTTCACAGATCCGAACAGAGCTAGAGATCCAGATGGTGTGCAACCTGAGGGAGTTCAAAGAGTTCATAGACAATGAAATGATTGTGATCCTGGGACAGATGGACAGCCCCACGGAAATATTTGAACACGTCTTTCTGGTGAGACAATTGGGCTTTGATTCGATTATCCTGTGATGCTTTCTCATGTCAAACTTGAGGTTCAATAATAAGTTGCATGAATCATGCTCATAATATCTGTGATGTAAGTTTTTTTTTTTTTTGTTTCTTTGTCTTAAAAATTTTGCGCACGCTGTAATAACGACTGGATCTGTGTTGTCTCCAGGGCTCGGAGTGGAACGCCTCTAACCTAGAGGAGCTGCAGAACAGTGGGTAAGACATCAGCCACTTCAGCTGAACTTCCACAAACCACGCTTACTCAAAGACACCTGTCACTGATAAATGCCGAGATTGATGTATTAAATTGAAACGAGTGACTCATTTATCACCATTACATCTATGAGATCATAGCAGCTTTTTTCCAGATTAATCAAATTTGCATTGAACCCCAGAAACTCAGACACGTCTCTTCTCTAGAGTGCGCTACATCCTGAATGTGACCAGGGAAATCGACAACTTTTTTCCAGGGATGTTTGAATACCACAACATCAGAGTGTACGACGAGGAGGCCACAAACCTGTTAGAGTACTGGAATGACACGTACAAGTTCATCACCAAAGCCAAGTAGGCTTCTGCGCACACACACACAGCTTAAGCTCGTCTTGATTTCCCACTGTAGTTCATGTACTGTAACCCAGCCTCTTTCTCTTCCCGCTTTAAGAAAAGCCGGTGCCAAGTGTCTGGTTCACTGTAAGATGGGCGTGAGCCGCTCTGCATCCACAGTGATAGCCTACGCTATGAAGGAGTATGGCTGGAACCTGGACACCGCCTTTGACTACGTGAAGGAAAGACGGGCCGTCACCAAGCCGAACCCTTCCTTCATGAAGCAGCTGGAGGAGTATCAGGGAATTCTGCTGGCAAGGTGTGTTCTCATGCAGAAACGTGTACAATTCCTTAGAAGGAATTTGGAGCTAACAAACTCTTCTCTCGCTCTTCTTCTTCAGCAAACAAAGGCATAATAAGCTATGGCGCTCCCACAGCGACAGTGACCTGTCAGATCGCCCGGACTCGAAGCCTTCGTCTCCCTCCTTGAACCGCACAGACTCTCACAACAACAACACCTCCTCCCCCTCCATGCATCACTTCCTGGGCGTGGCTGTGCTACAGGCGCTCAGTGCTGAGGCCAAAGACAAATCAAACGACACCCACACCTCTGCCTCACACAGGCTCTCCAACGGAGTGTGTGACTCGCTGGTTCAGGAGGAGGTCAGATCAGATTGTGAGGACCCCTGCCTGCTTCCCCTCCCCAGACCCCGAGCAGCCACCGTGGTCCCAGAGGAAAAGCAGGACAATTCGGCGAGCATGGCCATCACTGTGCCTGTTGCTCTTCCACACCCGCCACCATCGCTCCACATCCTACCTCCCACCCCCGAATTGCAGCGTGCCCACAGGGGTGCTCCCACACATCTGTCCAGCTTAGTGGCCAAATGCAAACCAGAAGAGCTGTTCCTCATTTTACCCGATGGAAGCAGCTCAGAGGAAATGTCTCCTCTCACTCTGGAATCCACTGACTCGGACATGATCAACCAATCATTGTCTGATTTGACAAGTGACAGACACACTCCACTCAGCCCTGCGACTCCCACCTCTCTGCCCCTGCTTCTGCCTCTCGCTCCCAGCAGCGACGATGACAACAACAACAACAACCCCAGCGAGTTAGACAGCCGCGGTGAGGCAGACGGGTCGTCGACCCACAGCACGGACAGCATCAACTTCTTTAGCGCCCGGGAGAAGTTTCTGGGGTTGGCCCAAGATGGCCGAACTCGGACACTTTCAGAGCAGGCACAGCAAAGGACACCTCTGTCAGCTGACAGAGAAACGGAGATCAGTGAAGACGAGGAGGAGCAGAGGAATGAGACGAGCCAGGTAAGGTCTCATTCAGCTTCTTCAGTCTGTTTAGGTCTTCATATAGCAGCTCAGGTCCATGACCGCTTTTTAGGGTCACCTTTATTATCATGAGCCATTTATTTATTAGAGAGAGAGAGATGAAATTTGTATCAAATACCTTGATTTAGCAGATTGAAATAAATTTTAAAATAATACCATAGATGCTATTTTCAGTTCTAATCAGAGGGGACGTAAACTGGAATCTGGCTGAATGTGAGGAACGTGGTAGCAGATAGACTGAGCTGATCATAGTGACACCTGCTGGAAGATGAGAGAATAGTCAAGGCAGTCCTTTCTTCTCCTCTAACAAGTTGTCAGTAGTATTGTGTGGAGTTTAAAAGGGTGTAAACTGGTTTATTTTTAAACTATCATACATATTGTCAGTCATTGCTTAGAACAAAGGAAGGCCTCATCATGACTGTGGCTAATAAAGTCTGTTTGCCTCTCTTGGTCTCAGGAGCCTGAAGACAACTCTGACAAAACCAGTCCCGACCGGACTCAGCACACTCACCATGACAACGGAATATCAGTCCGCCATATTGTCACTGAGATCGAAGCCATATCACACCCCGCCTCTTCTCTTCCAACTCCTTCCTCCTCATCGTCTTTGTCACTCCCTTCATCTTCTAACAGTCCTCAGGTCATCCGACCAGAACATCAGGAGGAAGCGGATTCTTCCGAAGTCACGCACGGCTCTTCAACTCCACCTTCACACCCCCAGTCTCCCTCCTGCGACTGGCCGGCAGGTTCCGTGCGGCGGGCCACCAAGCAGCTGGAGCAGAAGCTGAGGCAGGAACTGGAGATGGCAGCGTCTCAGCGGTCCCCACTTCATTCCCCCAGCGCCGAACAGCCTCCTGTCAGACTGTCCGTATCCTCTCCGATCACCGAACACCCTCCACCCCACTCCCCCCTGCACGCTGCAGAACAAAAGATCACTCAGGGAGAGAACATGGCTGTTTCCACTAATGCTGAATCCAAAGATGAAGAGAAGCACACAGGGTCACACACAAGACATGATTCCTCAGGCACAAGCGACCTCCAAGACCCTTCATGTTCCCCGAACTCAAATATCAGCCAAGTCTCTGGTGCTATACCTGTCAGTGAGCACACGTCCACAGATAGTCATACCGTGACATCATCACTGGCCTCTGCTAAGCAATTATCAGCATCATCTCAAGATACCTCAGCCCAGTCTCATAGACAGGGCCAGCTCCATAGCCAAAACCTGCAGGACTGTTCAAACCAAATGACTCTGGATGGTGTGACAGTGCAGGAGTCAGACACGGATGAAAGTTCCCAGGGCAGGCGAGAGGGCTGCGGTCCCGGCTGTGACGCCCAGAGGAGGCTGGCTCGTGGCAGCCAGGATCTGGAGAGGATTCAGCAGACACTAAGAGAGCTGCAGGCTTTTCTTCACGAGGGCATCAGCCTGGAGACGGCAGACAGTCGAGTACAAGAACTGGGGCATCCTCAGGGGCCGAGAGACGCTATGGACACAGAGCCAGGAAATTATAAAAGGGCAAGTTTTGAAGAAAGCCCTCCAGATCTGAAAGTGGGGCAGCAGCTCCCAGAGAGACAAGAGCAGAGGAGTTTGGTGGAGCCAACAGAGTGGCACAGAGCCATGGAGCTTGAGGCTCGCATCCGCCAGGCAGGCCTCACCCCCCCTTCTCTCATGAAGAGATCGGCCTCCTTAGCTAAACTGGACTGTCTGGAGCTGTCAGCTAATGACCTCAGCAGCTTAGACCTGAGGACGCACAACCGAACATCATCATCGCACTCACAGGACTCTTCCTCCTTGCCCCAGTCTCACCCGGACGACACCTGGAAGAAGCAGAAAGTGCTGGCTCAGAGGTCGTGTGCTGAAAGAGCAGGTTTGTCCTGTGATGACACATCCCCTCCACCCCTCTGCCCCTCCTCCTCCACTAAAGATGAAAGAGGAGAGAGGGAGGAGCCAGATAGCAGCAGCAGCAGCAGCA
>VUQS01013817.1:7183-22637 GCA_015108495.1 Heterochromis multidens
GGGATCATAGCTGACAAAAAAAAAAAAAAAAAAAACTAAGTCACTAATGAGGGAAAACTGAATTAGAGACAAGACTAGATTTTAGGAAGCATTTTAATGAATTTGTTTTTAATGGGAAATATAAAAGGAGGACCAGATGGTGAAAACATAACTAATTGATCAGGACAGCTGAGATGCATTAATGCTAAATGCTGCATACACACTAAAAAGCAATTAAGAATAAAAGTCAGTAAAGTGCCAAGTACCTAAGATGTTGAACCCCTAGATGTCTGATCTCTAAAAGTAAAATCAGTTACTGCAAGGGCTGACCTAAAGTCAGCCATTGCTAACACTATTTGTTCTTTATAATAATCACTTAACTCCAGCTTGATGGTTATATCAGGAACAACTTGTGATTTATTTGCAATTACTTAGCCAAAACACCTTATTGATGGGGCTGTTTTGATGACCAAAGTGTACTATGAAAAGTAAGACACAAATATAGTCGAAACCATGACTTTAAAACACAAAATGTATTCTTGCTGATCAAATCAAATATCTCAAACTCAGACTGTTGGACTTTACCTTATGTGAGCATGTGCTGTATACAATGTGAACATCACGTGTCTGTTTGCATGGTGAAACTCACATGTACTGGTCACAGCTTTAATAACATCAGCAGGTAGAGAGGTGAGAGAGCCCCCTGGAGAGGTTAACAACCTTGTAAAGGTTATCTGGAGATACAAATAGGTTTATTACTTCATGTGCTGTTATCCATTTGGCCTATCTGAATGAATATTATCTGCAATATAAACACAGTCACGTTTCAGACTGACTCTTGTGCCTTCTGTTTGTGTATACTGAAGTTTTGATATATGAGCACTGTGAGAAAAATGCATTACCCAGTACTCTGCATTATGTCACTCAACCAGCTGTGTGTTTATGTGGTCTTGCATAAGAGCTTGTTAGCATATACTGTATTGTGTCTGTGGATTCAGCAGATGACCGTAGTCTGGACAAGAGGATTAGCTATACACGCACTCTCTCCCAGTTACACCAAGCAGCCAATCAAAGCACAAGCAGTGAGCTAACCAGACAACCAACCTTTCCTCAGCTTGTTGTGTGGCTAGCCAATCTGGACCCAGCTTCATAGAGCGCTCTTAGGATGATTCAGATTGACACCCGAGTAGGATGTCTAATCTGTGATTAGCACGTCTCCCACGATCTTCCTGTCTTTACTCACATTCTTCCTGTCTCTTTGAATGTTCCCACATCTTTTTGCTCTTTTATCTCTCTGTCACCACTAATCCCCTCCTTTCTCCTCCCTCCTACCTTCATCTGTCTCGCCATTGTCTTAGTTTTCTTTGTAATATTGCCTCACTTTGAGATTAATGCACCTGAAGGTCCAGCTTACAAGTTAAATGCTTTTTTCCCCTGTTTAAGCTGCGTAACACCTGATTTATGTTCAAGACAGGGCACTTTAAGGCTTGATTTCATGTGTAGAATAAAAAATTATCTTTAAAAAAGATATTGTTTATTCTCAGGCTTGATAATGTGCTAAAAGTAACAACAGGAAGATTAACCAGTAAATCCTTTTTACTGTTGCTTTTCTTAATTTGAGGTTAGATTTGTAGTTCTTGACATTACTTTCTCAGTTGGCTTATTTCCTCTGTCAACCTTTTGTCTCTCCCCATCTTTCTCAGGCTTTCAAGGAAGAATTGGAGAGTCTGATCCAAGAGCAGCAACGGAAGGGGAACAACCCCACTGGCTTGCTGGCCCTCAGGCAGATCGCAGACTTCTTTATGGCCAGCACAGTGGCCGGTTTCAACACTTCCCCCCTCAGTAAGTGGTCACTGTGCTCGTTACCCCAGACAACCAGACACTAATACATGCCATCCTCGCCCAGGGTGCAATCACTTTGAACTGCACAGAAAAACAAAAGCGCAGCATCAATATTGGAATATAGGAGATCTATACACAAATATGAGCTTTGTGTGCTTAAGGGCATAAATACTCTTAGACAACCCAACCCCAGACTCCGGAAAAGCCGTGCATATTTCCATGGGATTTGATCCTTTGTGATTTCTGTCCAAGAGTCCATATGTGAAATCTGCTTCCAATCAAAGCCCCGGAATGCACAACTAATGCTAAATTAAACGTCAGAAACTATATAGCCATTCGGTTTAGCTCGTTCTTAAAATATGCTCATAATGAGTGCGTCCTTAAAGACAAAATAAGGCATTAAAGGATGGAGGGCTGTTTGCATCACCTCACTGTGTAAATTAGGATTCTGATGTGGAGTCAGATAGATCATTCGATAAAAATCCAGATGCTAGATACAGATGTCTGGTCCTGAATGGCTGTCACTGATATTAATACCACCTGATCTACAAACTGCATTTTTAACATTCCTTTTTCTCCTTCCTCTCATCACCCGTGATCGTTTAGGCCTGGGGATGGTCACTCCCATCAACGACTTGTATGGAGTGGAATCCACCACGATGGTGAAAGGCGAGAAGCTGACACGTTGTAAACTGGCCAGCCTCTACAGACTGGTGGACCTGTTCAGCTGGGCACACTTTGCCAACTCCTACATCACAGTAAGACACCACTCCAAGAGCACACATGGACTGGAAATTCCCCATTTACTATCTGGTTCCCATGCTATTTCAGTGTCCAAAGTCTAACATTAAGGATCTGTGTGCACAGAAAGCTTTCATTGTCATTTCAAGCGTGTTTCACTCAAACACTAATTGTCTTTAGGTTACAAGAACATCTTTGTTGATATTAGATCTCAAATAACTGCTTGTCATTGACAACCAAGATTAGTGTATCCTTTGGCTTTGTACAGAAAACAGATATTGTGGTTCAAAAACTGTTGACACAGACTGTCATAGCATACTCTATGTTATATATGCTATATATTGCACTGTTCTATAGAGTGCCCTCCAAAATTTCAGCAACATTCCCTAGTGGTGACTATATTACCACTATATTGTTTTTACAATGCCACAATACATTTTTCATTTTATTCATGATGTATAAAAGATGGATCTGTTTTTATTCAATCGAGCATAGTGTTTGTTCAGGGAGTCCA
Source organism: Heterochromis multidens (assembly GCA_015108495.1). Taxonomy (NCBI): domain Eukaryota; kingdom Metazoa; phylum Chordata; class Actinopteri; order Cichliformes; family Cichlidae; genus Heterochromis; species Heterochromis multidens. Next base: position 10,260 of record VUQS01013817.1, read on the forward strand.
CAAAGTCGAGCTCAGCCACAATCTTCACAGATCTCAGTGCATTCCCAAATCAGCTGATGTCTCAGCTGATACTCTTCTACACATACAAATGGATGTCTCATATAAGGTGCGCTATTTAAGCTGCTTTAACCTGCCCATAGTTGCTGCACTACGGCAAACAACTTTGCAGCCCACTTCCACCCCAATTCCTCCATTTCATGCTGTTGTCCATTACACATAAAAGTACAGGGCAGTTGCCGCCAAATATGTATTAATTGTAGACCGAAATATCAGTCTTTTTTTCTCAGGCCTGGTTTATTTTTTTATTTTTTTCAAAGGGTAACCTTTGGTTTGAAATCTAAAGTGTTATTCCTCAGTAAAAAAAAACAAATTATATGACCTTCTTTTCTCCTAGGGTCGAGTCAGTAAAGAGCAAGACCACATCCTCATCATCCCCAGAGGACTGTCATTTGCTGAGGCATCTGCTTCAAACCTGGTAAGAAACACGAGCCACTGTGGTCTCATCCAAACACAGTTTTTTAATTACAATCTCTGCCTGCTAATTTAATTTCTTGCAACAAATGAAATGGGTTGTAAGTGTATGTGTATGCATCCTTCTCTGTGTATGTGTGTCAACATTACATTGGGTAGTAACGGTTTTGCCTTTGCTGGACTCAACTAATGCTTTCCCACTTGGCTTAATCAGTCATTCACTTCCTTTTCTCTGAAGGGGAAAGTAGCAGATGAACTTCATTTCAGTGTTTTTTTTTTTTTTGGTCTACCCTGTACACAAGATCCCACCCTCTCTCTCCGACTGTCGCTCTTGTGTACATGTTTATCATGTTCAGTGTCACTGGCACCTCTCATATTGACATTAGCCTCTCTGTCTCTCTGTTGGCAAACACTGTAGCTGGTACAGTTTGTTTGTCTCCCTGGTTTCAGCTCTGAGTACACGTGTTATGCTCGACATGCCGTGGCAGTATATGTGCAACTATGTGTATAATAGTCTGTTGGCAACCCTGTTTCCTCCCATTGTACGTTTCAACTCCCTCTAATTCAGTTTCTATTTCAGTTTGTCTCTGTGTTTTGTTTTTCTCTTTCTATTGCTCTTGTTAAGATGTCTTATCCTGATTGTCTGGATGACTTCCGTTTATTTCTGCTTATTCCGTTTGGTAAGTTTAAAATTATGGAATAAAAAAAAAAAGAACCAGGTTTTGCCTCTGTGTTCAACAGAAAATATAAAAGCTTGGGTAAAGGTTAGTAGAAAACTGAATCATATCTTCGGTCTTTTCTTTCCTCTTTGCTTTGTTGAACTCTCCTACTTTGTCTTCAACACCTGTGCAAACAGATAAAATCCAGAGTAATGTACTGCAGGTGTGCGTCTGCACCTATATAGTGAAATCTCTTAGCACCTTGCTGACAAGCTGATTTCACTTTTTGACCTGCCAGAGTGGTTGGAAGGTAGTGATATAAATCTCCGCATCTAACCTGCTGCTTCCTGATAGTAAAGCCTTGTGGGTGGCCGAGTGGTTTGAACTTGTCCTTGTTGAACTCAGTAATTTTTGAGTCTGCTTTTATTCTTAAGTTTGTTTCCTGCATCTTATTGACTTGGTTTTAGTCGAGCACAGACACTAAACTTCTCCTGAAAAATCCTCTATTAAGTAAGTCTAATAGGCACAAAATAAGCGCTCCTACCTGAAACTGTCCTAATAGAAATGGTTTTCTCTGGCTTAACTTTACAGCCTCAAAAAGCTGTGGTTGCAGAAGTTAAAAGGTTCATTAGACAAATATCAACATGTCCTTAAATAATTATCTCTGTGTGTTAAATAATACTGCAGCTGATACTGCAACAGACTAATCAGGATAAAACATCCAATATTAACCTACAAATATTAATAGTGATATATTTATTCACCAAAATTGTACACCGATGCCACTCGCAATAGTTTGCTAAAACTAAATCCTCCATTGTTTTCTACATTGCTGAATTGCTTCAAGATAAAAAAAAATATAGATGTCATATATTTAATTGATTATCACATTTGAAAAGCTTGCATAAATGTCAGCTCAAGGCTGGTAAGTCTTAACCAATTCAGACTTGATGCTGTTTTTAACCCTCCCAAGGCGTATACTTTGCTGTTTTATTAGCAAAAAGAAAACTACAACCTTGGTGAAGAAGAAAAATCGAGCAGAAGCATCATGTTAGTCTGTTAGTTTTAGCTAAGTGTACTGTACAAAGTAGCAGATGATGGTTTTACCTTGTGCATCTGGCAAAAATCTCATTACTAAAAACACCTTAATTGTGTGTTGACTAAAATTACTCTTATAAAGTATAATTAATCATGTCCATGATTACAAACTCAGTCAAACTTGCTAGCCATAACTTTTGGTACATATCATAGAAGCCTTAAAAGCAGTATATGGCAAAATCATTCAGCTGTGAGTATTTTTAGCTTATTTGTCTGGACCACATCCAGCTGGGGTTCAGCAGTAAAGTTGACCACAACACTGCATACGCTGAAAGACAGAACAAACTCGTGTAACCTGGCACTTCCAGATTTCCCTTACGGTTTGTGTTTTGATGCCAGTCTGTCACTGCTATGTTTATCTCCATCTGTTTAATCTCCTCCCTGTCTTCCTCTCCTCTTTCAGCCTGCTTTGACCTAGTAAGCTCAATAATTACATGACTAAGTTTATGTAAGAGTAAGTGTTTAGAGAGGCAGAGAAATTGATTAGGAGGAAGTCATCCAGAATAAAGAGTGTCAAAGGTTGTGTTGGGGTCAGCCTGCTGTAGCCTCTAAGGAAGGCTGGGGTGCAGTTGTCTTTGGTTAGTTTGCATCTGTCTCTCCCTGTCAGTATTTCTCTTTGAGCTTTGAGGTGAAGGTGAGGTCAGTTTGAGTTCGGAGTAAAAAAAAATGTTTGGTCCATCTGATTGCTTTAGTTTAGTTTGAAGTCACAGCAAAGTTTCCTTTTTTATGTCTCTAAACTTCTTCTGAGAAATTATTGAAGACTACCTTCAGAGAGTCAAAAGGTGAAAGTCAAGCTCTTGGATTTGCTTAACCTGAATTAAGTAACCTTGAACCCTTGAAGGAATTCAGGGATTTCCTTTCCAGTTTCAACTGCCTGCTCCTGGCCCCACTCTCCTTATCACCTTCTAATCACCTCTCTACCATGCAGCTGCATCACATTTCAGATTCTTTCTGACATGTCCTTTGACTTATTTTTAAAATTAGAGGTGCTACATCGGTCATAAAGGCCTCCTAGTTGAAGGGTTGTCTGACTCAGAGTTTGGGAGCTGCATTTTGAAGGACGTGACAGGGTGATCCGATACTGCACTGGACATGTGATGTAACAACGTTCGATCGCACGACAGCTGGCTATGGCTGTCAGGAGAGGGTGTGTGGAGACATACAGTAGATAGGGGTAGTTACTTATGCTTAGGTGGTGCCATTCACTTTCCTCTGCTGGAAAGATCAATAAAGTCATCTGCCCAAACATCCATATGCCTTTTAAAAGTCTGAACACCACTTAGAATGTGTCGAAGGATTTTCAGCCTCACTTGACCCAGAGATCAGAAGCAATCTGTGGACTCTTTTAAGGTTTAAAGGGAATAGATGTATTAACCAGTCGAGCTGGTAATTGCTCAGTCATTTTATTGCACCTGTGTCGACACAATATAGTAAATTTTGGACTGTATTTTTAGTCATATGCAGCTTTCTGAAGATAAATATAATCTTTTACTTAATTTTCTTGTGTGTTTTACCAAAGAATGAATTACTAGTTACCAGACCTTTTGTGGTAACAATCAAACATGACCTAAAAAGATTTAAAGAAAATACCCTGTAAATCTTAATGAAACTGTGATTTTTAAATAGCAGCATTATTCATATTATTATCACATTATTCATATAAACTATATAACTAAGTAAACCAAGATTATTTTGGAGCATTATTCCTTCAAAATCTTTAGTACTGGATAGTGCCCTATGGTAACACTTTGGGGTTACTCTTAAAAAAACTGTTATATTCTCAGTGATTAATACTCAGGTGTCAAGTTTTCTATGAGGCGAAAACTTACAATCCAAGCATCTCTATCAGTTTAGTGCAGTTTTTCTTTGTTATTTTAACTGTTGCATACTAACCCTAAAATAAAAATGATCAGTTGCTACCAAAGCTAATGAGTAGAGAGGCATAGCTCTCAATAGCTTAATGATTGAAGAAGCCCTGGAGGGGGAAGGTCCTTTTTAGTTTGAGTAATATGATTATGAGGGAAAAAAAACCCTTCAAACTGTTCTACTTTGTTTTTAATGTAATTCCCATCCTTTAATTAAGGAAATAGTTTCCTGCTCCATGCACACTTAAAGTACAGAACCCCACACTTTGAGCAATTTCAACTGGGTGTGTTTCATGAGCATCGAACTGGATGATGGATGCCCCATTCCTGTTGTGATAACACAATCTTGGACCTTGTGTTGGGGGGCGGGGATGCGAGCAGGCTCCTTCTGGCTTGTATCACACAACAACATGTGGTTAGAGTGACGGCAATTTTGTACAAGGTCTGCAGGCAAAGCTGTGTTGTCAGTTTATTAGGTTTTACTGTGAGGACTGACATCTGCACTTAGTTTGATCATTGCTCTTCCTCCAGGTTTTATACCACAGTCTCTGCGTCCAATTAACAGTGTTCGTGTTTTTGTTTTTTTTTTTCTCTGGTATTGGACTCCCCTTCCCTCTAGGTCCTCTATCTTTGCCTCAAATGCTCTTCTCTCCTGTCATGTAATCAAATAACTGTTAACTGGCTGGTAATGAAGTTGTCATAGTGAAGGACAGCATGTCCACTCCTTTCCACTATTGTGTTTCCCGGTAAAGCTCAAATTCATTTCCTGGAGATGAGCATACAGAAAGGAGGAATTGTTGTAATCTGCTTTCTGTCATCATACTCAGATTTTGGCTTATCTTTAGGTCTGCTTAGTTAATGTTGCAGGTTTATAAACTGTGTTTGTGAGCAAAGGGGCAGACCTAATTTTGTGCCTGGGCATATTTGATTTCGCTGATCTTGGAATGGTTTTTTAATGGTATCTCCCTGTCCTCTCAGAAGCCTTGCTATAGTCCCTGTGCTTTCCTCTTATGCTGGTATTGCTTGAATTTAAGTGGTTTTCATCCAAAGCAGATATCCTTGAAGCACTCTGTCCTTGTCTCACCAGGTGAAAGTCAACATCATCGGGGATGTGATCGACCAGGGCTCCACCAACCTGAGGATCGACCCTGCAGGTTTCAGCCCCCATGCTGCCATTTACTCCATGCGTCCAGACATCCGCTGCATCATACATGTGCACACTCCTGCCACAGCAGCTGTAAGTTCACTTTACCACACATCTATTTATGCCCAACTTTGCAGGCAAATAATTGCCAAACCTCTCTGTACTGATTTCCCTGCAGATTGGTGCTTGATGCTTTTTTTTCTCCTTTTTTTTTTTTAAAGAGGGGTGTGATATTGCATTTTGAATAGAGTTATTCCAGGGAGGTTGATGAATTTGAATGGTGAAGTGATATCCCTTAAATTTACCTTGACACCTCGACTGAAAGGGAACAATTATCTTTAAATGACTCTATTTTATAACAACAAAGAGGCTCTTCACTGCAGTCATCAGAGAGCTCCAGAGTTTCAAAGCTTTCTTCACACAGAAGCACCCAGGAGAAACGTCTGCTGCAGGCTTTGATGAATAATCCAGCTGTAATTCAGCTGTCAACATTTCTCATTTCTGGCATGTCTCTGCTGTCTCCTCCTCACCTTTCTCCTGCTTTAGGTGTCATCTATGAAGTGTGGTATCCTGCCCATTTCCCAGGAGGCGTTGACCTTAGGTGATATTGCCTACTACAACTACCAGGGCAGTCTGGATGACCAGGATGAGCGCATTGAGCTACAGAAGGCCCTGGGGCCCACAGCAAAGGTAGGAGAAGCAAGGGAAGTACACACTGTGCAACTTCTTCCATCATTGTTAGATAAATAGTTTGTGATTTGGAGAATGCAGGCCGCATCAAGAGATCAGTGCAGCTCTCATGTCTGCACAGTAAATACAAAGTGCAAACAGACGATAAGCTTAGTTTGGCACAGAGAGTGGGCAAAAAGGCAACCTGACTTTGAGCAAACGTAATAAAAATCTGCCTACCAGTATCTCTAGCTTTAGACTGGAGTCTTTTTGTCCCAGAGGTTGCTGATCAAAAAGAGCTTGTTGAAATGTGTCTTTGATTTGTAATCTCTGCAGTCTTTCAGACAACAGACCAAACATTTCAGACACTTGGAACAATTTGGGTCCATATGTTGGAGTAGTTTAAAAAATAATCAAGGAAAAGCCTGTTATATATCTCATCTTTAACCCAAGGCAGGAAAATGATTCAAATATCAGGGTGCTGTTTATTTCGAATGGGGAGCGGTAGCGAGTCAGTCAGGCTTGCACATCCTGCTAAAATGTCAGCTGTGCTTTAGTTACCTTCTGCATTCCCTTATTTTGGGTCTGCATTCGCCTTCCATGTGAATTTCTTGCTCTCTGGCTTCGTTTGAAATAATTACAGATCAATAGAATTTAAACTGGAAAACATTTAGGGAATTCAAGGGAGTTTCCACTGCTTGTCTGTTGCCAGGTCCTGATGTCATCACCCAGTGGCCAAGCCCTTGTTGATATATAAAATCAGAATTATTTTAACCTTTATTCAACCAAAAAATAAAACTCTTTAAGCTCTTTTGTCTCCTGGGCCAGCATTAACCTAGGGTGTTTTTTTTAAGAACTAGAGTTTCTGGATATGGAGTAAATCCACATAAGCACATGCACACTCCTCTACATAAAAGGGCTCTGCTGGGGTTCAAACCCAGGAGCCTCTTGCTGTCAGGCAGCAGTGATTCCATGATTTGGTTGCTTGTTAATTAAAGGACCTATAACATCATTAAACAATTTCAGTGAAGACACATTAGAGAAATTGACCTGTATTGGCTCTTTTTGATCTGATTCTTTTGATGTTTACAATAACTTCTTCTGTGTTTGCTCCAGGTTTTGGTGCTGAGGAATCACGGCGTGGTTGCTCTCGGGGAGACCATCGAAGAGGCCTTTCACTACATCTACAACGCCCAGTATGCCTGTGAAATCCAGGTACACATTGATGCAGAGCCAACTGCTGCTGTTTTGGGTACCCAGCACATTCCTACCCCCCCCCTTAACACACGCATTAGTCCAGGAGGGTGGCAGCTTTCCTGCTAAATCTAATCTCCACAGCTGCTTTCACATTTCTCCCTCTCTATTTTAAGAACACTCTACCTCATAATCTCTCGCCATGTGGAAAATGTTGGCCAAACACAGCTTTATAATAAGGCTATTAGGAGTCTGATGAAGGGAGTAACAATCTGATGTGTTGTTGTTGATCCTGGTCCAAAGCAGCATTTAGAGAAGGGTGGTGTTCTTCCGTTTTTTTTTTTTAATTATTAAGAAAGCTGAACAGAAGGTGGTAGAGAAGATTTCAAGGGGTGAGAATCAAGCATGAGGGATGAACGATTGACTGTGCGTTAATTTTGAGTTTATTTTAAGTTTTATGTTCATATTTCATTGATGTATCAGTCCGTGTAATCTTTTCTGATAAGATTGTGACAAGCCCGGGGAGTGCTTGTGCATTTGTCAGGGATTGTGGATTTAACTCAACTAAATTGAAGCAGCATTTGAAGAAAAAATGAAAATTATTGTAAAACAATACCTCTATAGTCATTCAGCTACTTCTGACTACCATGTATTACTCCTAAGATGAAATATATTAAAGGGGGGTCTATTCTGGTTTCCCTTATTTTGTCAGACACTATACTGTTACAGTGGTGGGTGCTCACCACCCTGCATGCACCACTATAAGAACTGCTGCACCACTGTAAGATAAATAAGGATTATTTTGAACAGTGAATCCTGCAAAGCTACTCTGGTAGAGTTTATGGATAAAAGCTGGAAATGAGCATGATGAGGCCACTTTGATGCATACATGTTTGACACAGCCGTAAAAAAAATAAACGTGCAATTCAGTTCTATAAGATAATGTTATAATATAAATATCATATTAATCTTCTGTTGTTAAATAACATAATTTAAATGAGATGCTGCTTAGGGGGGTTTATAAGGTTATCAGTTTGCTCTCACCCATTGGTGCATTACCACGGGGCCTCTGCAAGTGTCCTTTGGTGTCTAGTAGCAGATTTTTTTTGGGTCCTATGGGTTGCAGGATGGTGCCTCTGTCGATCAGACTCGCTAGCAGTTTCCTTGGTTGGTTTTCTAGCAGAATATCAAATTGTAACAAGTTGATAAATGCTGCTCGCTTTTCTTGTCAGTAGTTTTATTGTTGTGACTGAGTGGTGTACAGCTGTTCTACTTTTTAAGGAGCAGTTGTAGCAATAGGTATGTAGCTATGTTGGATTTCTCGGTTGTTTTGTTTTTTGTTCTAGTGTGTCTTCCTGTTCATTAGTAAATATAGTGGATTTTAGAGATGAACGGTTGTGTCCCTCACTCCACTGTAACAGCATACCAAATCTCCTGATTGACTCTCACTGGTCAAGCAAAAGAAAACATTAATCCATCCTGCAAAGCCCAGCTTAATTTCTAGAAATAAATCCCCTCAGGCATGTTTGCATGTCATCTACTGTAAATTCAGTGCCGTGGTAGCGTTAGATGTGGGGGTTTCTCATTTTGGTTTTGCTAAATGGGGCTTTTAGTCTACAGGGGAAATAGTCAGGAAATGTGTTCCTGCTTATTCTCCTTTTAGATAGATGATCTAATGCCACACATGTATGATGAGGAGGGGAAAAAAAGGCCTTTTTGTTTATATTTGTGTTGCATAAGCCACCAGCCATCAGTAGAAGCTCACATGCTTCTCCTTCTGTCCTCAGGTTAATGCCATCTCTTGTGCTGGAGGTGTGGACAACCTTATAGTGCTGGACCAGGAGAAGTACAAATCACGAGTGTTTGCCATTGCCTCGGCGGCTGCTGTCAACATGGCTGGGCAATACAAGTGGAAGATTGGCGAGCTGGAGTTTGAGTCTCTGATGAGAATGCTGGATAATTTGGTAAGTGTATAAACATCAAAAGACAGAATATACTTCTGGAAAAATACATATGTAAAAAATTGCCTAAAAATCATATAATAAATGATTTTAATCTTTACTTGTGGCTTTGTGAGAGGCTGATTTTTCTGCAAAAGTGATCATAAAATATCAGGGATGTAATCATTTGTGTTTTTAAAAAAAAACACATTAACACATTCACTTAACATGCAAAAGATCCCTGGTTTGAAACCAGGAAGAGACACAAATCCCTGGGCGGGTTGTGTGAGGAAGGGTATCTGGCATAAAAATCTGTGCCAAATCAAAAATGTGGCTCCATCCACTGTGGGGACCCCTTGCAAAGAAGAGTGCAGTCGAAAGAAGCTTTTTTTTCTCCCTCTCTCTCTCTTTCTGTCACTGATTCATAAAACAGTAATGATCTGCCTATATGCATTTTATAAATGTGTTACATTTGCTGTTTAAACTAAGAGGAACTGTGAGTGGTTCATTTTATATAATCTTTCTGTTTCTATCTTATTTCTGTTTCTCTAATAATGGAGAACTACCCAGCTACTAGCGGTGGTGGCTAGTGTGGGTGAACAGAATTGGAAAAGGGTGCCACCTACAGTAACCAAAACTTTTAACGTGCAATACAAATAAATCTTTGGAAAGCACAGTGCACAGCACAGAGCTGCATTTTGTGGGGGCAGTGATAATTTTAAAAATCTGTAGCTGTTCAGTCCCTGAAGATTTGGTGAATGTTCTTCCCTGCCTCCCCTTTTGTCCTCCCATCTCTCTTCGTGTCTGCTTCGCTTACCTGCTTCACCCCACTTTTCACCTTTTCCCATGCTTCCCTCCCACCTTTCTCTCTTCTTCTGCTCTCTGCTTTCTCAATGAATCACTGCCTCCCAGCCTGCTGAAACTTTGAATTGTTCATCTTTGTCTCCCTTCCTTTCCTACTCTCCCCCTTTACACACTTCATAAACACCGCATTTGTGTCAGATAAGTTCTTGGATTCAGTACAGGACCAAGGCACAGTGGTGAGAGAGAGAGAGTGGGAAGAAAATTAAGTAGTTATACTCTCAGTCTCAGCAAGCTGCCAGCTGTGAATATGTAGAAATGTCTGAATATAAAGCAGACTTTTGCAGGAGATCACACCAGCTCAGTCAAGTTGAAAGGTCAGTATTGACTGTGGGGTTGAGATGAAAAGAAAAGAGCGAAAGAGAAAAGAACAGAACTTCGCTGTCAATCCTGGTGTGGAAAACTGTCTGAAAACCAGTTTGACTAAAAGAGTGCAGTGAGGGACGGCAATGGGAATGTGAGAAAAAAGATAGATGAGGGTAAAGTGGAGAGAGAGAGAGAGGAAGAGGAGGGGGATGGAGGGAAAGGGGTGTGAAGGGGAAAAAAAGGGGTCAGACAGGAAATGACTATCTAACGCTGTCCTCTGTATTGCCAGAAATCCTGCAGTCACAGTACTGTGTCTTTCTTTTCCATGTGACTAACTATGAAACTGGCAGCCCAGCCAGCATTACAGGAAGGAAAAGTCCAAGAATTGATGCTCATTTCTGTTATTCATTTACTAAAAATTAAACTGAGCAACATGTATTTATTCATTCTGTCTAAAAATGAGCTGTGAGCTGTGAAATCATTTTTATGCCCGTGTAAATATATGGATCAGCCACAAACCAGATAAAAGAAAACAAACCCTACATGTGATCCTGTATGATGCATTCTAGGGCTATAGGACAGGCTATGCATACCGGCACCCTATTGTCAGGGAGAAACCGAGGCACAAGAGCGACGTGGAGATCCCCGCCACAGTTACAGCATTCATGTTCGAGGAGGATGGGGATAGTGGTGCAACACGGCTGCCCTTCAAGTTTCTGCAGCAGCGGCAGCAGAGGGAGAAGACACGCTGGCTCAATTCACCCAACAGCTACACCAAGGTCAGCGTGGAAGGTGGAGAGGAGCGCTACAACAGCCGGACAACCATGGTGAGCAGTGTGCAAAACAACCAAAAAAAAAACTAAGTAGTAAAAACGAGGGCATGTCTAAGTCAGTATGTACATAACTGCAGTTACTTTGGACTGATGTGTTTTTGGCTGGAGCTGCATCCCAGTGTTAGAAAAAAAAAAAACACAAAAAATTATACTAGAGCACCACCTAGTGGCTGAACTGTGAACTACAAGGGTTCAGCTGCATTATTTCTTTACTTTGAAACAAATATCAAAAAAAGTTTTCATCCCACGACTTTTCACCTGTCTTCCGTTTACAGTGGATGAAGGCAGACGAAACAGGAACCCCAATTCGTATTGAAGACCCCAATCAGTTTGTCCCTCTCAACACAAATCCCAATGAAGTGCTGGAGAAGAGGAACAAAGTAAGTTTAACACTTTACTTTTTTACAGCATAAATGATGGTTAATGATAGTTGTAGGCAGTTAGCTGATACTGTGACTAACATTTTTCGCAGAAGCATGACACTATCAACATGACGAGAATCTAAACATGGAAGGACAAATAAAACTGACCCGAGGTTTTACTCTGGTGTTTTGTGCTGGGTTCTGTTTGAAAAATGTGAGGTTGCTTTTATTTACTAGAGGATATTAGCACTTGGCACATAACTGAGGATTAAACAAATCTCGACTGTAGCCTGTGTACACTATATTGCCAAAAGTATTCACTCACCCAGCGTGGTGCTATGATAGGATGCTACCTGTGCAACAAGTCCAGTCGTGAAATTTCCTCGTTACTAAATATTCCACAGTCAACTATTAGTGTTATTATAACAAAGTGGAAGCGATTGGGAACGACAGCAACTCAGCCACGAAGTGAAAGGCCATGTAAAATCACAGAGCGGGGTCAGCGGATGCTGAGGTGCATAGTGCGTAGAGGTTACCAATTTTGTGCAGAGTCAATAGCTACAGACCTCCAAACTTCATGTGGCCTTCAGATTAGCTCAAGAACAGTGCGTAGAGAGCTTCATGGAATGGGTTTCCATGGCCGAGCAGCTGCATCCAAGCCTTATATCACCAAGCACAATGCAAAGTGTCAGATGCAGTGATGTAAAACACGCTGCCACTGGACTCTAGAGCAGTGGAGACGTGTTCTCTGGAGTGACGAATCACGCTTCTCCATCTGGCAATCCGATGGACGGGTCTGGGTTTGGTGGTTGCCAGGAGAACAGTACTTGTCTGACTGCGTTGTGCCAAGTGTAAAGTTTGGTGGAGGGAGGATTATGGTGTGGGGTTGTTTTTCAGGAGTTGGGCTCAGCTCCTTAGTTCCAGTGAAAGGAACTCTTAACGCTTCAGCATACCAAGATATTTTGGACAATTTCAT
>VUQS01013828.1:9920-20766 GCA_015108495.1 Heterochromis multidens
ACTCCAGGCCTAAAAAAAAAAAAAAAAAAACCCAAAAAAGGTTGCTGCTGTTTTGAGTCTCAACTTGTAGTTGGACTGACTCTACATGCCTGTGCCAAAATATTTAAATACCTATCTGCAAGAGCTTTTTTTATGACGACAGTAAAATGCTTTATGTTCCATCTAATCCTGACAGAAGAGTGAGCCACACTAAACTTAAATAAAGACACACCTGTGCAGAAATAAACAGGTCAAACCGCCTCTGCAGCTCCTGTTCCTGAGTGACAAACATCACTCTTTGGCACTGGTTTAAGGGGACAGGTGGTCTATCACCTGTTCACCATGAAAGGGGAACACACACACACACACACACACACACACACAGGCCAAATATGGCATCATGTGACTGGAGTTCAGCTGTCAGCTCCTGTCTTGTGAGCAGGACAGAGTGGATGGTTTAAATCATTCATGTTTTCAGTCTCGTCCTCCACCTGCTTTGTTTCAGACAGGAACAGCACGACTAAAGGAAGAAGAAGCGATTTATTATTAATACTTCTTAGACACACACTCCACACTAAGGCTGTTGTCTTTCATATTTGATCTTCCTTTACCTGAATTATACTACAGTATAAGGAACTCACCTGTTACAGCCAATCTCGTCCCAAAGTCTGAGTAACTGTTATAAGTGGACCTAAATCACTCTTTATTATGATTTCTGCTTATTTTATTAAGTTTAAAGTGACAGCTACACCTTTATCTCCCTCCTACACCTGCTCACAACAACAAATAACTGTAATAATACTAATAATGACTGTTTTGTGTAGTTTTTCTAATCAGAAACTTTCACCTGTCGCTCTACCAGCTCTGCGCGTGCTAACTTACACCTAACCGCCGCTGTCGCGCTGCTTCCGGCGTTAAATAACCGCCTCTGCCGGTTACAACCCCGATAAAGTCACTCTGCGATCACACCGACCTGGTCTGCTCCCTCCTGAGCCCCTCGTGAACTCCCGGTGTCCGCCGTGCTTCACGTTTCTGTGTGGGACCATCACACGCAGAACGTCACTTCCTTATTTGGTTTCCTGGGAGAAGATCGGCCACAGCGCCCCCTGCTGCCCGCCCATCGTGGCGTCTTCTCCTCCAGACCCACGGTTTTTTTTTTGGTTTTTTTCTGTTTTTGAACCAGTTAATTTGACATCGAGGATGAAACAGTGAACACAGCTCAGGATCAACTCTGCTGCCGCTCAGGTACACTTCTGCTTAAGAACCGGCCCAGGGACAGGTAAAAGAAAAGGGCTCCACGCCCCTTCTGCCCCACCTCAGACACCAGGATACAGTTTTCAGTGGTTCCAATCATCTCTGGATGTTCATGATGTTCATAAACAAGTTTCATTCACATTAATCTTTCATAGCTTGAGACACATTTATTTCTAAATCACCAAATAAATGTGTCTGAGATCATGGAAGCTTGTTTCTGCCACTGAAAACAAGTTTACCACCCATAAGCCAAATTTTGGGGTTATTATCTCAAAATTTCGACTTAATAAGTTATTTTTCTCAGAAGTTTGAGTTAAGTGAAAATTTTGAGATAATAGCCCCAAATTTTGACTTATGGATGGCAAAAAAAAATTTTTTTTTTTTTTTAATTTCAGTGGCAGAAACAAGCTTCCACAGGTGAAGGTGATGATTTTCAACACAGAGCTGGACTTACTGAAGATCTTTGACTTCACAAAGCTTGATTAACAACACAACACAAGGGGAAAACAACATTAAAATAATAATAATAACCATCATGGCAAGAATAACCATAACTAGCATGTTGTTGTTGTTTCCCTGTCTTGAGCTTATCTGAAGTCAGTGGCAGCAGGCTGAGCAGGGTATTCCAGACATCCTTCCCCCAAGCCACACTTTCCACTTCTTCCCAGAGGATCCCAAGGTGTTCCCAGTCCAGGTGAGATATATAATCTCTCCAAAGGGTTCTGGGTCTACCTTGGGGTCTCCTCCCAGTTGAGCGTGCCTGGAAAACCTCCAAACGGAGGCGCTCAGGAGGCATTCTAACCACATATCCAAACCACCTCATCTGGCTGCTTTTGACACACATGAGCAGCAGCTCTACTCCACTGCTCCTTATTATTATTATTATTATTATTATTATTGTTTATATCACTGTAAACATGCAGTGACATGCTTGGCTGCCACTGCATCGATGTGACAAAGTACAAATCTATTCTCCACTCTTGGAATTGGGGTACATGATGATCTATGCTGAATAACAACAAAGCGAGGGTTTGGATGAATTCAAAAACTTGAATGTAAAGCATCTCTCTTACCTGTTTGCTTCTTGTCCAGGTGTGTGTAGTGGCTGATTTTCCAGTGTCTGTATTGAATAATGTTACTTTAACTGCTTGATGAGTTGGTGGACTGTCTCTATGTGGTTAAGAGACTGCACGTTTCTACTCTGATCTGCTTTGCTGGAAATTGTTCTTTAACTTACGTTGGAAAGTTCTGGTCAACACGACTGAGCCTTTGCCTCAGGTTAGATAACTAAAGGCTCCACCCTAAAACTGATGTATTATATTGAAATCTGTGATTATTCATTCTGAATCATTCTTAGACACTACAATAGGTCATCCAGCTCATTAAGTTGCTTTTGAAGGTAACATTGTAACGTGTTGACTACATTTGCAAGCAGTATATTCCATTAATATTAATTGCAAGGCACTGTATGCATGACATTATGATTGGATGCTGAGCCCCCCTAAAAGTGTGAACCTAGAATCACCCCTGAGTAGTAGTAATATTATATTTAGGGCTAGAGTCATTAAGGCCTCCTCCACACTGAAAGGAACCATTTGTGGTGGTTTAGGCATCTGACTAGGATGGTTCCTGGACACCTCCTAGGTGAGATATTTTTCACATGGAGGAGGTTCAGGGGGATTATATCTCTCCATTGGCTTGGGAACACCTTGGTGTCTCTCTGGAAGACCTAGAGTTGGTGGTTGGGGTGAAGGAGGTCTTGGTATCTCTGCTTAGATTGCTGCCCCTGCAACAAGGAGGGATGGAGGGATGGATGCTGAAGCTTCAGTTTTAGTCCTGTCTTATGTTTCCTTACCTTTAGGTTGTGATTTTTCTTTTCTTTTTTAATTTTTGTGACACAAAAACAGCACCAGTTCCTTTTAAATCTAAATTTTAGCTGGACATTAACAGCAAAAAATTTAATCTCACAATTAGGCAGTGGAGTTAGTGTCCTTCTTAATGATATCAGCTTGTCTCACTGAGATTGAGATCTCTTTTTTCAAGACAGACTCATGTACAGAAGACACAGATACAGTTTAAAAGCAAACAGACAGACAGAAAATACAAAAACACATTATGCAAAATCATGTGACAGACTAACTACAGATACATAAATATAAGCTTCTAAAATGGCCATGAATTCAGAGAAGCTTCATAGCTTTTTGTTGTTTAGGCACCAAATTATTTAAACCCAGTTTTTCCAAGTTCAGTTTGGATAGGAGGCACAGCTCATGTTAGAAAGTGAACAGACACTGTACGTATACTGTGTTTAAATGTATTCAGAGCAGAGGAAACAAGGCAATCTTTGCAGCAGAGCCTTGTAAATAACAACCATGCAACACTTCTACGCTTCTGACGCTTCTATTAGTTAAGGAGGACCATCACAATCCACTTCTTCATACAAGATGTGTGAGAAAAGGAACCAAAAAAGATGTAATAATCCACCTCAGCTGCTCGCATGACAAAGAGGTGCAGTTTTGTGATGGAGCTGCAGTGTTTTAAATGAACCACAGGAGGGCAGTGCAGTATAGAGCTAAATAAAAAAAGAAGGTGGAGAACTTCTCTCTTGTGATGATTTGGAAAGTTCACTGTCTGCAGAGTGAGTCTCAATCTGCATCCTCAGTCCTCAGCGTTTGCACTGCGCAGCTACAACCAGCCACATTCCTGCACATGTGCACTCATTAAAAATATATTCTAACTTATTATTTCTATTTTATATCTCCAGAGAAAAGCCTCCTCAATAAAATATTTAAAACCAGCATGTGAAAATAATCCCGTGTTTCAGTCACATCCACTCCGCTGCTGCTTTCAGGCATCACAGAGTCAGTTCCCTTCAGGCACCAGTGAGAGGAGCTCCAGTGCAAAAGAAAAGGAGAAAGAGGGAAAAAAAGGCTCATTTTTGTCACAGTTTGAGGATTCAGTGCTGAAGATCTGTTCATTCCTGCACTGAACACACAGCAAACCTCAGTAAACCTGCAGGGACGGCACATATCAAACAATCATGAGAAAACTGGGATGCTCTGTGAAGATATGACATGTTTGTATGTACAGCGCACTGTATGACATAAAAAAAAATCACTGTAGGCTCAGGAAAATATAGAACAAGTGGAGATTAAACATGCACTGTGCACACAAACAGCTGTTACTGCTAGTTTTACTTCAAAAAGACAAAGAGAAGATTCATCACTGCCTTTTCTGAAATCATCTTAAAGCTATCTCACCGCCCTCAACTCTCAAGTTTACATTTTTCCTTCTCTGCGTCGTTCACAACTGACAATTTCCTGTCATTGTTTTCTCTTTCTGAGCTTTAAAGTGGCCAAAATCATCCTATTCCTCACTGCGTGATGGGTCTATCATATCCATATCAAGACTGCACTGAGAGGAATTCAACAAAGTCTGGATGCATGTTTTAAATTTGCAAGAGACCCAGCAGCCAGACTTGGTTGAGCTGCCTGCTATGAGTTAAATTTGTCTCTTTTTATCTAAAATCACTGTCACTGATGTTACCAGTTGGTTTTGGACTCGTTTTGAAGCCTCGACATCAGCGTTTTGGTCAACACCATGTTGGTGTTTTTGGAGCCAGACATGACCAAATAAGGATGAGAGGTTGGAGCGATGAAGCTGCATTGATAGACTGTATGGGTGCACCACACAGACAGAGATACCTGCTAAGTAACAGACTAATAAAACTATATTTGAACCACTTGAAATCAAGAGAATGGTTACCAATTCATGTATTTATTTTATTTAACACTGGCTGCTCCAGTAAATTCAGCACCTAGAGCAACAATAAATGGGAGATTGTGCCGGATAGACATATCCACTGTGATGTCACCCATCCCACCCACCTATACATTTTAAAGCCTCCTTGTTAGCATTTTGGCTGACTTTGGATAAGAGGACAACAGGGTGGAAAGCTGTAACCAAAAACTTGACTTCTTGGACGGTCTCTTAGTACAATTAACTGCACAGCAAGATATTATTTTTCAGATAATTACATTAAAATGCACTAAAAAGCAAGAACATCACAAACTCTGGGGCTGTAAAAGGACATTTGAACCTGAAAACTGCAGTTCCTCTGATGTCCACTTGAGGCTCCAGCAGTAAGTCAGTCCCCACAGACTCCCATGTTAAAATGTCCAACTTTAGAGCAGAAATAAACATGTTTACAGCCTGATAGAAAAACTGTTTTGGTCTCTGTACACGGAGGGTGAATTTTTAAACAACTGACATGTTTGGATTATGTTTAGGCTTAAAGTTAGAGGCGTGGCTGCTTGATCGACACCTGCTGACACTTTTGATGCACTTATCAAATAACATGGCCTACTACGCAGTTAACCATACTAACAGACTGTCCAAGAAACCTGTTATCCAGTTTAGTATTTTATTAGCCTGTTACTTAGCAATAATCAACAGGTATCCAAGTCTGTGCATTGCACCTGTAGAGTGCATATGGTCACTTCTGGCTACAAAAACCAACCTGGCGGTGGCCAAAATGCTAACATCAAGACTTCAAAAACTAATGGATGGCATTTAGGTGGTTATATTCATTTTTTGTATACTATGGTTGCCATCCAACTGTCAGTGAACAGTGGCCTCATTCCTAACTTTAAGTCTTAAGACACTTTAGGCCTCAGTGACACAGGCTAACAACCTCCGGTCGCTAGGCTAGACTGGCTGGCGAGTGGTTGCTGGACTTTGCTGACTGTCACTGGGTGAAATTGGTTGCAAAGAGGGTGTTGCACCAATAACCTCTTTGCAGTTGTTTTGGTTGCTAGCAGATTATTGAGGTCAGCTGCAGTTTGCATGGAAAATGTCGACCTGTCTGTGAGCACCAGCCTTTTACTCCCTGAGCAGCAAGGAAAATTGAAAAAAATGCGACGCAAACTGGAAATAAAGACTTCAAAGTAAAAACTGTGCTTTACCGCTGCAACCAACAGGTTTCAAAAGGTGCAACTTTTACTTTGAAGGTGAACTGACTCTGTTGCACTTTTTCATGCAAGCGGTTACAAAATACCCAGTTTTTCTAGTGACCAGTGGTTACCACTAGTCACATGAGGGTCACTGAGTGGTGACTGAGGCCTTAAACAGGTGAGTTTAAAATAAACAATCAGCTGGACATTTTAACATGGGAGTCTATGAGGACTGACTCATGCTTGGAGCCAGCCTCAAGTGGCCATTAGAAGAACAGACCTCATTTCTCAGCCCTGGAGGTCAAAACCATGATGTGAATCCCACTGAAACGTTGAGGGGGGGGTGGATTGTAAGAAAACCCTAAAGCATCTTGTAACTGAAGGAATTCTCCAATGAAGAAAGGTCAATAATTACAACAAGCCAAATCCAGAGAGTGGTTCAGTATCATGTGAAACGCCCACAAGAAGCTGGATGCACTAGCCAACCATTTCCATTGGAGGTGCTTGTGTTTTTAAATGACCGTACTGAACTTGTGCTGCTCTTTTGTAGTAAGTAACCTTGATATGAGTATAATAATGTGAGCTATATATCCTCATCTTGCATCATCAAGTCAGGGAAATGTCATGCTGGATGTTGGAATGTAAAATGTTAAATATCCACCAGAGATAAGCCGGTCCTGCAGCAGATCTGCGTAGACGTCTTCAGGGCAGCAGGGCTGCCGCTGAAGACACCGAGGTCACGGCCTCTGTATTGTTTCTGGGAATTTGAGGGTTTTAACGACCCAAGGAGGAGCAGGGGTTTTGAAGACGTTATGTTATGGTTGAGACTGAAAACAAAGTCAGCTGTATGTGTTGCTGCTCATTATGTTATGACCCAAGGGCTGCAGTTATAGCGGGCTGAATGATTATAAAAACGTGAGATTTCTTTGGGTGTGATTTCATTCAAATAAATTAAATTAAACAATACAAGTCACGTTTCCTTGTGATGCACTGAAGTCCATGTGGGGCGGATGTTTATAGGGATGGAGTGATTGATTACTTTTCCAGTTAAACCTGACATCATTGCTGGCTTTCAGGTGCACAATGGGCAAAAAAACCCCAAAAACAAATGTGAAGAAAGCAGCAGCTTTCACAGCTGTTAGGCAACGACACGGCTGTGGCTGCTGCAGAGTTGCACTGGTGCATTTTCTTATAAATATTTCAGGAAGGTAAACTCGCCTCTTCAACTCCTCCATCCTGCACTCACTGCTGTGGTTCGGACTGCAGTGAAAGAGAAAAGAAATTACCGAAGCTTGGTGGATCCATCGCGTTGTTGGTGCTGTGTTGAGGTTGTTCAACACGGCAAGTTACTCTGAATTATAAACGGTAAAATGGGCTAGCCTAACAACTCATCAGAGCAACATTTTCATCAAATATAAAAAGGCTGAGGTGAAGTAAACGCAGCTGCTAACTGTCTTCTTCCAAAAGCCTTCCCTGCTACCTTTTCAGAAGAATACCTATGAAGACAGTTTGGTTAATGACAGCTCCCTTCTAAATGTGACACTTCTTAGTTGTTGGACAGTTTTTATATAAACACAATCACTGATCATGTCACTGATGAGGTTATTGGCACTTTAAATAAACCTTTGAGTCAAACACAATAAGGCCAGGAAACTGTTAATTAAGCAGGCTAAAAGAGGGGCAGGACTACCTCTTAATCAACTTGACTCAAATGAGGACCATCAATTACAAGATTACCATCACGTTATCATCAATAAGACTTTAAAGTAGCAGCTGAGACCATAAACTCACTAGGAAAGTGTGTACCCAGGTCATAAAACCAGGGAGAAGAAGGGTAATTATCTCATACACTTTTATACAACTTTTTGTAACCAGAGGAGTCACCCCCTGCTGGCTGTTAGAAAGAATGCAGGTTTAAGGCAGGTTTGTGTTGGCTGTTCAGACCTGGAAACTGTCCATTTTTTCTACACATTCTATGGAGTGGGAGGCAGGATGAGCAATATTTCTTAATTCGTAAACCCATGCAGGTTAGGGTTAGGGTTTGGTTGTTTTTTAACCACATACTAAACAAGCAGATTGAATAACAAATAGAAGTTGATATTTTTGCCAGTTCTTCTGTCATAAGGGTTTCCATTTGGGTGGCCAAATAGGAATGATCCGCAATAAAAAAGAGGTGGAATTTAATCTAATCTATACCATATTCCTAACACTAAATCTACATTACCGTTGTGAACTGGTAAGCTCTATCCATCCATCCATCCATCCTCTGCTGCTTATCCAAGTCAGCTGAGAGATGTAATCGTTCCAGCATGCACTGGGTCTACTCAGGGGCCTCCTCCTGGTAGGACATGCCCAGAACACCTCACTGAGGAGGCACTGAGGAGGTGTCCTAATCAGATGCTCGAATCACATCAGCTGGCTCCTTTGATGTGGAGGAGCTGCGGCTCTACTCTGAGTCCCTCCTGAATGACTGAACTTCTCACCCTATCTCTGAGGGAGAGGCCAGCCACCCTTTGGAGAAAGCTCCTTGTATCCACGATCTCATTTTTTCGGTCACCATCCAGAGCTCCTGACCGTAGGTGAGGGTAATGAAATTATATTTTGACTTCATTTTATACAGCCTGCACAAAATTAAACAGTAGGAACACATGGGGCAAAGCATCTAAGATGAACTTTTTCTAGTCCATCCTTGGGATGCTGTATTTTCACTCCAGCAGACCGACAGCAGTACCATCTACTGTCACAGTATGGAGTAGCCTGGTGTGAGTGCAGCTGGTTCTTTCCTTGACCTCATGACATTTTCCATTGAGGTCAAAGAAAAGCTTATGAAGAGACACAGGAGGTAATTATTTGGACTGTTCGAACTTGGTTTTTTATAACTTGGTTTTCTGTCTTTAACACTTTTTAGGAGAACAGCAAATGTTTCAAATTCACCTCCAACAGGGCCTGAACCAGCCTGCAGACTGGCTCCCAACATCCTAAATGGAAAACTAAACACTGACCAAAACCAATCAAAGGAAGCACACCCAAGCTTCCTTAAATGCATGACTAAATCACACTATATATACTCTCCTCATCCCCTGAGTTTCTTCGTCCTGTGAGCAGACACAAACTCCACTGGACTGTAACAGGAGCTAACAGGATGTAAACCAGTTCTGGTTCCTCAGAGATCCTCAGCTCACAGAGGATCTCCAGAGCAGAACAAGGACTGTCATCACCAGCTGCAGTCCAAAAATGACGAGTTGGAGTCTGCAACCTGATGAGCCTATTGTTCGGTAATGGCCAATTCTAACTGGTTAGTGATGACTGAACTTTTCAGAATAAGAGCGTGGATACTGTTCGCTAGTAAAGCGATTGTGGTGGATGAAAATAACAAATAATAATAACAAATAAGTCTCAAAATATACCTGTGAAGCCCGCCCAAGTAAACTCCACATGTGGGAAACACTGCATACAGTGCATCCAGAAAGTATTCACAGTGCTTCACTTGTTCCACATGTTGTCATGTTACAGCCTTATTCCACAATAGATTCAATTTATTTTTCACCTCAAAATTCTACACACAACACCCCATAATGACAAAGTGAAAAAGGTTTGCTTGAAATTCTTGAAAATTTATTAAAAACAAAAAACTCAAATATAACTTGTACATAAGTATTCACAGCCTTTGCTCAATACTTTGTTGAAGCACATTTGGCAGCAATTACAGCCTCAAGTCTTTTTCAGTATGATGCTACAAGCTTGGCACACCTATTTTTGGGCAGTTTCTCCCATTCTTCTTTGCAGAACCTCTCAAGCTCCATCAGGTTGGATGGGGAGCACTGGTGCACAGCCATTTTCAGATCTCTCCAGAGATGTTCAATCTGGTCCAAGTCTGGGCTCTGGCTGGGCCACTCAAGGACATTCACAGAGTGGTCTTGAAGCCACTCCTTTGTTATCTTGGCTGTGTGGTTATGTAACTGTTGTGGTCCTTCTGAGAGTTTATGATGGATGTGTCTTCTTATGTCTGTGGTGCAGAAAGGATGGCACAGCGACACTGGACTTGCTCTTACTCTGGGTTCCCTCTTTATTCTGGTACAAAAATCACAGCACACAGTCGTCATCAACAGTGTGTTATGCAACTGCAACATTCAGATCTCCAGCCTGGGATTATTTTCCTTTTTTTGTAGTTAACAAAAGACTAATATAACATATATTCTTACATCACAATGTTGTCAAAGTCTTCCTATAAAAATTCTAGTTCAAACCAAGTGTGTGATCATATAGTGGCAGTGATTTTTCTTACAGTACCTGAGAAATAAGAGCTATTATTTTTACTTTTTTTTGACTAACAATAACAAGCCAATATCTTTAATGTTGCTCACATAAAACAAATGGAGGGCACATATTATTTCTGATGTACAAAAACCTCAGTATTTCAGGGACTAAGACCATTAGTTTCACTTTATACTGTTGACCGTGCACTAGAAAGCACCCCACTAGCTAACTACTTGTGAATAAAGTTACTATTTGTGCACCAAGATACCTGTAACTTTCAGATAACTTTCAGATTACAGTGCATCCAGAAAGTATTCACAGCGCTTCACTTGTTCCACATGTTGTCCTGTTACAGCCTTATTCTAAAATGGATTAAATTCATTTTTCACCTCAAAATTCTACAC
>VUQS01013845.1:4338-32300 GCA_015108495.1 Heterochromis multidens
TATCGTAAAATATATAAAAATAAAAAAAAAAAAAAAAAAAAATTTTATTATAAAAAAAAAAAAAAAAAAAAAAAAATAAAAAAAAAAAAAAAAAAAAAAAAAAAAAAAAAAGGTCACACTTAACACCTATGGAAATTGTTGATGCGATCAACATATCTGAACAACCAAACTTTTGACCATTTTAAAAACAGTGCTTACAGATAAAGTTGTATACTTGCAACCAACCACAAGTCAGTTTTTTCCACCTATTAAAAAAATAACATCCATAGATTTTAATACTATTTGATGGCAAAAGTAAGAACACCTTTTGAATCAGCAGCTGCCTCCTTTTGCAGGAAAGAAAATTCTTGTAGGGCTTTTGCTTAAGTGTCTATTAGTCACTGACAATCGGATGAGCTGGACAGAACATAGTCATGGTAAAGAACAGAGAAAAGCAGCGTGAACACAGTGTGTATGGAACACTCAGAATGCACAACACACCTCAAAACAGGGTACAGGAATCATTACCTTATTGTTGCCCTTGCAGTACGGGATTCCATGGCCGTACTGCTTGTTGAAGTCAAATCCGTGCTGCACCAGGAAATGCACTGACTGGGGCTCTATGATGTACTCCTCTGAACACAGAAGGGTGAGGTTATACACCTGGACCAGGTATGTGCCTGCAGGCTGGGGGAAGAGAAGAAAGGATGTGTGTGATCACATGTGCTATTTGTGAAGTCTGCAGTGGCAGGTTCTCTAATTTGATACACACAGATCTAACATTGTTATCGAAGTGTGTGTATTAACAGTCTAACCGGCACTGCGGTACCAGCATGTTACACTTATGAGTACTATGTAATAATCAGTTTAATATGCAGTATATGACCATATGTTTTAAGCCACTGTAAAATCATTTTGCACCTTTTGGTCCAGTTTCTTGTAACAGGCAATTCCCAAGGAGAGAATGGAGCGAGACCGAGCTGCATGACATATAGCTTTATATCTGTCCTCTATGGATCTGAAACATCAGAGCAAACAAACTACAAGCATCTACTTTCAGTGGTTTCTCGCACAACCTACGGATACTATTTCAGCCCACAAAGGTGTTTACTCACTCAGCCAGCAAGGACTTCCTGTTTCCAAGACCACTCAACTCCTTAAAAAACAAACAAAAAAAAAAAAAAAACACAGGATTGTGATTTTTCTGCAAACTTCCACATAACAAACTGCAAAGTGACGAGAAACCTTTCACAAAACACTACCGCATATCTAAAATGAATTCTACATGCATAACTTGTACTTACCGTGTCCAGAGCAACGAAGGACGCCGTTTTAATAGCCACGACCATAGCGGGCCAAAGCTCTTTAAAATTTTCACTCTGGACATCAATGACAGGAACTCCCAGTGAAGATGCCATGCTCGTCTCAAACTGCAAAGATGCTGACGACTACCTGAAATATGAGCTCGTGTATCTCAGAAAGAGTTTTGATTAACGGCTGCTGGATTCCAAGACACTGCACGCTGCTTACTTGTCATAGTGTCTTTAAAATCTCAGTGATTACTTTAACTGTTGTTGGTTTTTGAGCATTTAATTGTGTCGACAGCTAACAACTTCCATAAACATGTCCACGTGCTTCTTTGGGTCCTGTGACAAACAAACTCATGGCAGTTCGACTGTTTCCTGAGTCCAAAGAAAGAGTGTTTTCCACTAAATACTCGCAAATAATAATAATAATAATTAGCGTAAAACTTAATCAAAAGTGTGTGCTTTCTGTTTTCATTTGACCGTTTCTCTTTTGCTTTTGGGGGTTTCATAGCATTTTCAATCAGGCATATGTGACAGACGCATACAAACAGTACGTCACTATACTTGACGGCCGTGGAGAAGTGCGCCATTTTGGCTCAAACAAAGTCAGATATATTTTATCCCCGATGAGGTGATACAAGTTGTTTTCGTGATTTTTTCATTAAAAAAATCATTAGGGCATGACTGTGGTTTCCACGCGTCAACATTTGATGCAAATGTAACATTTAGTCGTTTTTAGAGCGTGTACGCAGTTAGTAATGATTAAAGTCTCAGCTGAGCTGTACTGGAAGCCGAGCTAACTTAACATTTAGCTTTGCTGTTGCTGTTGGTTGTGACTGTGTGTGCCATGGGTGGCTGCTCCGCTCCAAACTGCTCCAATTCAACCAGCATAGGCAAGCAGCTGTTTCGGTTCCCCAAAGATCCTGTGCGGAAGAAGAAATGGGTGGTGAACTGTCGACGGGACTTTGAACCAACTCCTCACTCCAGACTCTGCCAAGTAAGTTCACAGCACAGTAGACCAAAAAAGTAGACCCAAACCTAAACAGATTAAAATCATTGATTAAAAGAATAAATAAACAGAATCAGGAGTTATATTCATTAACCGGATAATTGTCTTCTGAGTTCAGTTAATTGTCACTCTTTAACTTTTTGTCATAATATCTATAATTCACGTTCTTGTTTCTTGTCTTTTTGGTTTCTCATTATTTGGAGTGAATGTATGTCTTCTTTGCACCTGTTTCATTTCTTTAAGGACCATTTTGAGCAGAGCCAGTTTGAGGAAATAGCCAGGTCTCCAGCCGGGGGAAAGAAGCTGAAGCCCAATGCTATCCCCACTCTGTTCAGTGTTGGAGACCCTCCCTACCCTGCAGTCACTGCTCCCTACATCCTGCACCCTCTGAAACCTGAACCAGGTACTG
This sequence comes from Heterochromis multidens, assembly GCA_015108495.1. Classification (NCBI taxonomy): domain Eukaryota; kingdom Metazoa; phylum Chordata; class Actinopteri; order Cichliformes; family Cichlidae; genus Heterochromis; species Heterochromis multidens. Next base: position 7,043 of record VUQS01013845.1, read on the forward strand.
GAATGTAAAGACTTGTATCCAGAATCCATTCAGGTTCAAGCAGGCATCGGTTCCTTTTGACTCTCATATTAAAATAGAATTGAATGCACGGACTACCAAAGGCTTGCTGTGTGTGGCAGGTCACAAAATGTACTGTATAATTGTGTCTTATCTTTTTTCTCATCATTAACCCCTGTAGGTAGCATTTCCATTGGGAAAAAAAAATGCAATCAAAACAGCTCAGCACCACATGGCACATAAACAGTGTTGTCTGGTTGCTCATAAACATAGACGAGCATTTTGCAGAATAAACAGATATATTTGTCTTAGAAGTCTCTTTAGAACAAACCAGAGGTTCAGCGTATGATTATTGGAATGTTAATTTAGCTCCATGTCTGCTGGATGAAAGCAGAAGTAATATTTAAGAAGCTGTCTTCTTGTGTTGATGTTTTTCTACCCCAGTCCTCAGACATTAAATTACACTTGTTTTTTTTCCTTTATGCTTTTTGACAAACAGAGGTTCTGATATCTTGATACTAAGAGTTATTAATAATGTAAAGTGATTGCAGCATCTTTACAAGAAATATCGCATTAAGGCATACAAGCACTCTCGGGTCAAATGCATTTCAGCTGTCCCAGTGCTGCAACACTAATGATTTGTTTGTGTGTGTAGTGGAGAAGGAGCTGAATTTCGGGGACCATGGCTATGCCAGACGCACCCCTTTGCCCGGCCTGGAGGAGGAAGATGCAGACAGGACATCTAAAGATCAGCAGCCCTGCACGCAGTGCCAGCTGCTTAAGAAACAGCTGGAGCAGGAGATGCAGCACACTGCAAGGCTACAGAAAGAGGTAGGACAGCTGGTGTCTTTGTCTACAAATCACCGTCTGGTTTGTTGTACTTTTTCTCTTTAAGAGAGCATTTTAACTTTACATTAAATTATGTAAATTACGATAAGTTGTTACAAAATCACGAGTGTATATGTGCAATAAAATTGCCCAAACAAACCATGCACTCCTGTTTCTATCAGGCTGAAGAGATGAAGAAGCGTCTTTACCGACTTGACCGGATTGAAAAGGGTCTCCAGAACTTTCTGTACGAGGACCAGATCCGAGCCCTGTCCCTCACCAAGCGCTCCCGACGTGCTGTTTGGTCCCCGGAGACGATCCTGAAAGCCCGGAAGATCCGCTGTGCGGTTGGCACCAAGGGGTACGAGTACCTGAGAGAGATTGGTTACCCGTTACCCTCTTATAGGACTCTATGTAACCGCTTGGAGACTAAGATCATGGTGACGACTGATATGAGCTGTGAGGAGCTGGCAGAGCTGGGCCTGGGGCTCATGGCCACCTGCGACAGTCCCCCAGAAGTTGGAGATAATGATGAAGAAGAACTGATAGGCGTTTTGTCCTCTTAGCAGTTGGTGTGAATTGCTAAAGACTGAAGTGAGAATTTGCTGTGTTAAACGTCTGCAGTAATACAAGTGAGGTACATTATGCTTTTATCTCCTCCTTGAAAGACTTGACGTGAGTTTGCTTATGTGATGTCAGCTGGTTGTCCTTGCAAATGCTTGCAAGCTACTCTATTACATGCCTGTGCTCAGCTGATAAGAGATGCTCAGGCAGCAGTTAGCCTACAGTTATACTTGTAGTGTTTGCTGCCCAACCTGCTGTCATCCCAGGGCATCAGATACTGATGGTTTTTCAGGTCCCTGGTGCCACAGACATGTTTGTAAGGTAGCCTTTGGACTACTTTGCAGTGTAGATGCTCAACAAGACCCAGCTCCCACCGTGAGAGAGTGGGGAAACACTGAAGCTTATTACCAGTAAAACAAGACTGTCAACCAGAGACTGCTTTTCCTGCTTTGGGAGCTCTGTGATTGCTACTGGGTTGGATTTAGGGAAAGATTGGGTTAAAATAAAATAAGCCCCTTCACAACATGAAACATACACATTGAGACATGGCGCTCAAGTATAACGTGCATTAAAATGCGAAACTAGAGCTCAGATCAAGGGTTCATAACCAGTCTCAATATCACAGTAACTGAGAGCAACCAGCACCAAAGGCTAAGGACACTTCTACGCTAGAGGCTTTGACAAAACAGCAGGAAACAAGGATGGACTTGCCACCCATGAAAAAGCTAATCCACTATGAGCTTGAACATGTGAGGAGCATGTGTACCGTGTAGCTTTTTACAGTACAGATTGTAATTAAGAGTTGTTTGGAGGAATAATTTGCACAGACCCTGGCAAGTGTGCTGCTTGTGTTTTAAGGTCAAGTGTCCCACATCTAAGCTTGGCTGATATTTTACTGGCTCTGTTTACATGTATAATAAAAGTTAGTATTTGGGATATTTAACTTTACTTAAGTTTACTGTGTCATCTCATTACAAAGTGTTCCCTCAACGTGATTTTTTTTTTTCTTATTTATTTTTAATCCTTTTTTTGTGGGGTGTGATGGTGTGTTTAAAGCACAGCTGGGATCAAAGCGAATGCCTGGGATGATTTATGCCTTTAGCCATAATGTGAGGTAAAGTCTCAAACCATATTGTTCAGTCATTCCTCTCCAATTTAACATTAATAAAACTGAATTTCTGTACTGAGACCCTGACTGTTCCAAAACCATCTATGGAAAAGGAAATAAGCATAAATCCTCCACTGGTGAATAACCTAATTCTGTACTACAGTGTAAATTTCTGTCTGAGAAGTTTCTCCTTTGCTCTGTTTTAAAGTGTTCAAATTTTCTGGGTAGTTGAAGTCAACAAAAAGGGCATGAGGGAAAAATCACAGCTCTTCAATATCCCAAAGACTGACACAGTGAGAAAATAAAGTGTGAGAATTACTTTTCTTTGTGTGTATGAATGTAAAAGAGAGAAGAAAATGGATATGTTTACCTACATCTAAATACGTAGTGTAGGTGTATAGTTGTGGTCAGAAGTTTACATACACTCATCATGGGCATGAATGTCATGGTAATTTTGGACTTTTAATGATTTCTTTGAACTGTTCTTTATCCAGGGTGGAGTGATTGTACACCATCCATCTTTAATGACTTTTAAAAAGTGAGAATTGGGTACGCACAGGGTCAAAATTATACGTACAAGTTCAAATATAAACATACAGCCCCACTAATATTGGATGGCTACCAAAAGCGACCTGACACTTTTGGTAGCCATCATTAAGCTTCTGCCAAAAATCTGGATGGATGTTTGACCACTTTTGGCAGTATTGGTAAAGTTCATTTAAATTGGTTTAAATTGGTTTCCTGGCACAGACCCAGCTTTAAGCATAACCCACAAATTTTAAAGAGGGTTGATGTCGAAGCTTTGGGAAGGCCATTCCAAAACCAGTTTTGAGGTGTGTTTGGGATCATTGTCCTGTTGGAACACCCAGTTATGTCCAAGTTTCAACTTCACCTCAAATCAACAGCCAGATGACTGAAACTTGGACACATTTGGATGTTCTAACAGGACAATTTAGAGGCAGTCCTCCTCCTTTATTATTAAATTCACGCAATGTACCAGTACCACTGGCAGCAAAACAGCCACGGAGCATGATGCTACCACCACCATACTTGATAGTTGTTACAGTGTTCTTACATTTAGGCCTGACCTTTACGCCTCCAGTCATACCTCTTGTCATTGTGGCCAAAGCTGCAAATTTCAGTCGACCTTCAAGGAGTCAATTTTGGAGCAAGTGTTTCTTTCTTGGTTGGTACCCTCTCAGTCCATGGCAATGCAAAACTCGCTTCACTGTGGACAGTGACGGTGTTCCAGCAGTTTCCAGTTAATGGCAGGCTTGAGCCTTGGTGGTTCCTAGGTTGTCTCTGAACATCCTAACCAATTTCCTCTTATTTGAGGGTGACAATTTGGGTCTTCTTCCAGACCTTGGCAAAGCTGTGACACATCCAAATAACTTGTACTTAAGTACAGTTGTTTGAACTGATGATCTTGGTAAATCTACAATTCTCCTCCTTAGATCTTCACTGAGTTTCCTGGATTTTCCATTGTTTTGAGCGTTGGTCAACCCAATGAGTGCTATCAAACAAATCCTTTTTATGCTGGCAAAGAGAAACTACCAGTTGTAGTAAACTGTGATCACTAACAAAAGGTCAATAGGTCTTGTCAAGTTAAACAGCACTGTAGAACCTTCAGCACCACTTATTAAATTATTTAAGTGAGTGTATGTATATATTGAGCCTGTATGTATAATTTTGACCCTGTGTGGATTAGAGAAAATCCAAAATAAATTCAAACTTGTGCTCCCAATTCTTGTTTTTTAAAGTCATTAAAGATGTATGCTGTACAATCACTCCACCCTGGAAAAAGAACAGTTCAAAGAAATCATTAAAAGCCCCAAATTACTAAGACATTCATGCCCATGATGAGATATGTACACTTCTGACCACAACTGTACATGTCCTCTATATCAGGCAGCAGACAGTAATAGGTAAGAGCATTATTTCCATTATTACACTGTTAAGCTAGAAAATATATAGAAGTATACTAACTTACTAGTGATGAAACTTAAACAAGTCTCATTAAATTCCACTGTTGTAGCTAAATCTCAAGTCACGTGTTACTTTACCCTGCATAAAACAAATAATTGCATTTTGCTCTGGCCCAGGTTGGACTTTGAGCAAATCACTAACATAAAAGACTAGATATTTATTTACATTGCAGCTGGCTTGTTACCTAAGTTGACCTTTAATGGAAAGAAAAATCTAAGTCTGTGTAAAAAGATGTTGTAGTTTTTTCCTACAGGTTTGTGAAGATTGACCATCAGCTTTGTAAGATACATACGCAGCACAGTTTTTCTGCCTATTCCTATTTATTTGATAATACAGCTCTTTACAGTACATTTCTCAATTTGACCCGTTCGTGCTGATTATCACTGATTTTTGGCTTTTGGGTTTGTTTGTCATGGTGACATTCACCTCTACACAGTCTAAAGCTTGGCTCACATAAACAGGTAAATATGATTCAGTTGTGAGATCAATAGCTCGTGAAAAACATAGAGTGAACATTTGTTATTTAATGCTAAACACAAAGTACAGCAAAGGTGGGTGGTAATGCTGTTAGATTTACAGGCGTTTGCTATAAACTAAAGAGTGGGCTGAATAAAAACCTTTGGATAATAGTCCTAGATGAAGAGTAAGGGCAGCACCAAAGGTATAATTAATTCTGAAGGCAGCAGAAATGTCTAACTAAATCTAAATCATCCAACTGTTTGATTAGACATTTTACTCAAAACCACATGAACTTCACAGAGTACTAGAGGAGAAGTTGAATTACTAAAAATGTATAGGGAGTCAATCTCTGGAAACCATGAATATCAAGTTTCATATCAATCCACTCAATAGCTCAATAACCACTTCAATCAACAGGCTAACCAGAATCTTAGTCTCATCGTGGCACATAAGGAGAGTCAGGTGATCTCCAAAATCATTAGGATTTATCCTCTGGGGACTATAAATGGTTTCATGTGCCTTTTTGGTAGTCCATTAAATCCATGTAGACTGTGATTTTACTCAAACATTCAAATTAAAGTCCTTTGTTTAGACACTCTCTCTCACACTCCCTCTCTCTGTTTGATTTGGGGGAAGTGCTTAGTCAACCTCAAAGGCTTTAAAAACAACAGGGGTTTACTGTCTGTTTGTTTGGGTCACAGAGCAGAGAGAGAGAAGAGGTAAGATCATCTTTTTGGGCTAAAACTGATTGTTTTATTTTGATAAGTCTTTTATTTTGAAGAGTAATCTTGTTAACTATTATAGGTATGCATTTTATATTGTATTTTATGGATTTCAAAATAATACAGTTTTACCTCAGAAACCTCTACCTCTAAAACGCTTTTTGTAGATTTAAAATACTTGTTATATTTTTATAAATTTAAATTCAGCAAAAAACCCCCCCAAAAAAACCCCATAATTTTTATTTAATTATCTGAAAAAATGTGATCCAGATCATGTCATTACAGACAGCACACTTTGTGTCTGTCTCTGCCTGTCTTTGTCTCTCTGGATGCCTGTGTGCTGCCAAGGCTATCTGTCCATTTGCCCCAACATTCTTCTGTCTGTCTGCTGTTTATCCCAACTCTTTTTTGCAGATTATCTCTGCATGTGATGAGAGAGACAATTAGGTTTTTTTCTTTTAATTATTTTTGGATCAGACTGAGTGCTACTGATTGAATCCCAGACTGCCCAGTCTCCATGTTCTGCCTCCTTTTCCATGGCTCTGTGCCACAAAGCCATAGAAAATATTTTTTTTGTCAAAGACAGCTTTGCTCATCACACACTCTTTAGATTAGGTTCAAAAGTAACAAAACAAAACAAAAAAACAGCAACATGTCCTTATATGTGAAATATATAAAAAGCTTTTGGTCCAAATAACCTGGATTATTGCACACTATCTTTCTTGTCAGGTAGATACAGTCCAGGCTGCCAGGGAGAGACAATGCGCTCTCTCTTGATGCCGTGGCTGTTCACGGCCCTGCCAGGTCTGCTGTGGGCCTCACATAGCACTCTGATTGTGGAGGGGGACAATAATGCCTCCAGGATCTGCAAACCCGCCCCCAAGTGGGACATTAAGGGACATGAACCCATGCAAGATCTGCTGGGAAATGTGGCTGTGGTGGCGCTGCTGAAGGCTACCTGACAATTCTGCCTCACTCAGGCATCCAAGTAAGAAAGCATTATGATATTGAATAGGTAACACATTCTATGTTTAAGTTGTATTTTGAAGAGTAAACTTGTTAAACAGTTGTGTGTATTTTTTTTATTGGCTTTCTTAATAATACAATTTTACTTTAGAGTATTTTTTATGAAACCTGTCTTAGATCTAAAATGGTTTCAGACACGTTCTGATTGTTATCAAATATGCAATTTAGTAAAAAATAAATAAATAAATAATAATCTTAAATGGACTACCAAAAAGCATGCTAGTAATGTCTATTTGTACAGACATTACAGTTTGTGGCTGAATTAAATCTTTGAGATTTTTTCTGAAATTGCTAAACCTTTTTTTTTTAAACCTTTTTTTTTACTTACAATACACAAATTATTTACAATATTACCTGGGCTTAATTTAAAAATTTTAATTAATCAAATAAAAAAATCTTAATATGTCTTATTTTGAAGAGTAAATGATCTTAAGTGGTCAGAAAATGTAAAACAAAAAGACGTATGATGATGTTTTTTGGAAAATGTGTCATCAGCAAAACTAAAGAAAACCAAATCCACTTTTTAATATGACAAATTTATAACAACAAATTTAGAATAATGTATAATAACAAAATAACTGGTGATTTCATGATTAATGCCATGAAAACATTAAGCTAGTAGTACATTCATGAGAAACTAGCTGCAAATCACATGCTCTCGTCTAGGCGTAACCTATGTACAAAAAATGGTTCTTGAAGAGAGACACCCAAATGCTATATTATTGCTCAAAATCCCTCTTATAAGCCTCTAAACATTATTCTGCTGCGCATTCACTGTAGTGACAATTTTACATGTTCCACAGTAACCTGCAACAACAATCATTTTATTGCTGTTTTTTCTCATAACACAGTGTTGCAGTTGAATGTGCATGTACAGTACATCAACCAATTTGTCATATACACACTCATTTCTTTAATATGAAAAGTAAAATTAAAACATACTAAAGATTTTTGAGATGGAAGTGCATTTGAAACCCTTAAATGCACCATGGAAGACAAGCTCTTCTTGTGCAGTGCGAGTTGAGTCTTTAGTATCCTGTGATTCTAGAAAGACCTTTTCCAACTGTCCAGATTAACACCAATGTAAGATTATACCCAGCTCTCTATCTTCTCTTCCATCTGTTCACCCGTAGAATTGGAGGCCTGCGTGATAAGCTGAATCGCAATAACATGACTGAGGTGTCTTTCATAATAGTAAATGAGCGTGAGGCTCATTCCAGAGCAATGTATTGGGCGCTGAAGGGAAGCGCTCCCCCCGGGGTCCCTGTTTATCAGCAGCAGCCTTTACAAAATGACGTGTGGGAGGCTCTGGATGGTGACAAAGATGACTTCCTGGTTTATGATAGGTGAGAAAAACCTCCCCTTCAACACATTTACATTGTAAGTCAAAACATTGAAGTTGACATTCCAAAACAGCTCCAAAAGTCCTACATTTTGGAAATACAAAAAAATAAATAAATAATAACATGCCATATGTATATACATCATGTGGACATTGTGAGTTTGCATTTCAGTTCTCCCTCTCTTCTTCTTTTTCTCCAGGTGTGGTCTCCTCACTTTCCATATAGTGATGCCTTACAGTTTCCTGCATTACCCTTTTGTAGAGGCTGCAATCAGAGCTACATATCAGAAAAATATCTGTAACTGTACTGTGAGTAATCACCAAGTAGTTGTGAACAGTAGCATTCCTGGAGAACTGAATTTAAGTGTGTACTATGAATTACTCATGCAATCAAAAAGAAATCAAATGTTGCAGGTCGCAAAACTAATCAAGAGACTGGTGACCTGGGCGTACCCCGCCATTCACCCTATGACATCTGGGATGTATGGATGGATGGATTGATGGATGGATGTATGATTGGATGGATGGATGGATTGATGGATGGATGTATGATTGGATGGATGGATGGATTGATGGATGGATGTATGATTGGATGGATGGATGGATTGATGGATGGATGTATGATTGGATGGATGGATGGATGGAACTATTCAATATTTTTATGTTCTGCAATGTTTGCTTTTCATAGTGAGAGACTGACAAGGAATTGTCGCCCAACTTCACATTAGCTATACTGGGACTGTTGGCCTCTTGTAGTTAGTTGTGTTGTTCTGTTGGCCTCAGTTTGTGCCCTCAGTTTCTCATCCGCCATATGAATAAACGGTGGGAATAAAAATGGTTTGATTAAAAAAAAACCCAACAACTTAGCGATTAAGAACAGCAGAGCATTTAACAGAAACGAGACTGACCAAAACAGTTAGAGAATATTAATCAGAAACATTAACTATGCTAATGATAACTAATAGCAACTTGATAACATTTTAATATGTCAGTGTTGTGTCTTTACTTTAATCTGCTGCCTCCAAGTGAGCAAAATAAATGTGATCAATGCAGCTTTAGTTCATAAATAATGACTATGGTGTGTATGAATGTGTATTTCTCTTGTGTGTGTGATATTTCTCTTTTTCAGTATAATTCTACTTCATCAGTCGGTGGTAACAACATCACAAAGGATGGCGCAGCTCAGCTCAATGATGATGATGATACAGAGGTGGGAGACACATCTTCGGGGGGGACTCATCAGCACAGTCACCAGCATCATCATCATCACCACCACCATGATCAACATTCCAGTCACCAGAATCAGTCCCAACATCAGCAAGATACAAATCAGAATAATTCCCCTTATCATCACCACCACCACCCCCATCACACCCATCACCACCACCATAATCATCAGGCTGTCAACAACAGTGATTACTAACATTTTTAATTTGTTTTAGTGTAGTTTGATTAGAATCTGATGATTTGGATCAGTGTCTGTTTTGGCTGTAGCAGGTTAAATTAATTGTTTTTATTCATTTTTCTTTTTTTAAATTTTAAGCAGTGATTACATTGTGGTTTCTCTCCTGGCATTTCCACACTCCACATCTCTGTGTGGCTAAAGTAACCGAGCTCCCTGTCTCTTCCCATTAATGAAGTCTGCAGTGTAAAACCTGCTTGCAGAAAACTGTGGATGGATGTGTGTGGAGGGATAGGATGGACCAAGAGTTACTGTCACCCACACAGAGACAGCAGAGGGTGTGCACTGCTGCTGAGCAAACCTCAGTCAGATTACTGTTTAAAGTGGATATGACTACCATACCACCATTAATATCATTTTTCATGCTGAAAATTATTTGTAGTGTTGTGTGAGTGCTACCATTTTTTACATATAGTTATGTTCAAGGAATTTGGGAAGTGATTTAAAAATGAATATGCTAATCAAATTTCATTATTAGATATTGTGTGTCACATGTAGAAGGGATTAATAGTGGGGTTTTTCAGTTTGATTCACCTGTTTTCATTGTGTATAGAAACACAAAGTGTTACATGGTTTACTTCAGTGTAATAAGCTACAGTACAGGCTTAGTCTATATTGTTATTCATTGCATGTTTGCCGTGTGACTCATGTTTCTTCTTATGAATTCAGTGAGTGTAGAATGAAATTATAAATTCTTTTGATTTAAAAAACAGATATATGGACAAAGTGATTTTATTAAAAAGTAACATTAAAATTGACTCTTCTGTCTTTCGCCTATGTAGTTAATTCATTTGGGAGCGTATGTGTCCTTTTCACCTTTAGTAATGACAAAACCCCGGCAGTAGCAAGGCAGTATTAAATTGATTCAATTAATTAATTTAGTTTCACTTTTTTCCCCTTAAGCCTTAAGATGGTCTGTTGCTGGTTATCTGGACACAGAGTGATTTATTATTTTCAAAATTAAGTCAGATAAGTCAAAATTCAACCTTTATAATCAATCCATTTAACTTTTTGTATCATATAATTGTGAATTTCCTATAGTCATACTCTCAATAACATTTTTTAGATAGGATTTAGCTGGCAGTTACACACTGTAGTACTGTATGTTAAACCGCGCACGCACACACACACACACACACACACACACACACACACACACACTCACACTCACATGCACCGGAAACAGTTTGATTGACTCAGTCCTGCTTAGGACTTGGCTGAGATGCAGCATGCTCTGACTGAGGACAGAGCTGAGGAGGAAAATCACAACTATAGGCCATCACAATGAAGGTGAGGTGAATGCTATTTTTTAAACACATCACAAGTATTCAGCTATGTTTACTGTAGATTCTCCTCACATTTTGGAGACTGCTGTGGTTAATAGCTGTTGTCATGACAGTAATGATAACTGTTGCATAAGGTGAGATACTTAGGCTACTGCTGTTATTTTGAAATACCGTACTTCGTATTTCTGTTCTTGAAAGCATCTTCTTGTGACTTTCCATTCAGTACTACTCTACACGTGAAACCTTAGCAGGCTGTAGTTGTCATTTTCTGCTCTGTTAGGGATTGTTTTCTGTAAATCCTTGTGAGGACACAGGTAAGGCTTAACTGCTTAGCCTAGCTCTGGCCACACAGCCACCTGCTTCTAAATAGTGCTTTAACTTACATTTAGTAGCAGAGTGTTTTTATTATTGGCCATTGTACAATGACTGTCAAAGAAAGAATTTATCTCCTCACCGCTGTATATTATTAATTATTGAAGGAATAGACTGTATATAAAAGATGGACATCATCCATTGATTTCTGGACTCTGCCTTTTGAAGACTTGACCTTGTTGTTTTAGCCGCTGCTATGTTGGTCTTTTGAAACCAGGTGTTGGATGTGAGAAGTTATCAGCTAAGGCTAGCAAACAGTACAGGTACAACACACAGACATAGATACCTTCTAATTAGTGCTAATTAAGAGACTAATAAAATACTAGAATATCACTCATCAAAACTGGAGCCCAAACTTACTGGACAGACTGTACCTCCCTATATGGCACATTATTTAACTTATAATTCCAATAAAAATACTATAAAGGCACCAATACCACAAACACGCTCAAAGTCACTACTGGTATAGTTGTTATGGAGACCAACAGCTTTTCGTACCAAGCTGGATACTTGTTATTTTAATGGGTGAAGTTGGGTGTTTTAATATTGCAGTCTGTAGGGATTGATTCTCTTTTGAAGCCATTAGAAGAACTGCACTTTTTGACACTTTAGCATTGGTTTCATTGCTGGTGGATGAAACATGTGCTAGTCTGGAAAAAGTGGAAAACGTTTGTGAGTAGGGTTGCTAAATTTATTTCCATTCTTTGAAACCATGGCAAAATCAAGTAGGATGTTTGGAAACACACAGATTTCCCCTCCTTGTATTTTTTTTTCTATTTTCATATAGCAGTGCAACTAATGCATCCAGTCTTCTGAGACATAGCATCCATCTGTAGTTCAGAGCAGGAGAAGTGATCCAGTTTTTCCATAAAAAGACTGCGGGTTTCTAAGGTTCTACCCAAGCTTGAGGCAAACATGAGGCAATACGACAAGAGGAATCTGATGGTGAAGGAGAGAGGAACATGCCTGCTGTGTACACAGCTTTCATCTTCAGACACTAGATGGCACCACTGTAATACTTTAATCACATCCGGACATGCATTACCCTGTTGTTGACATCAGTCAGCCATTCATCAAGAGGATTATTAGTTATCATCCATTATCAAGAGAAACGTTTGGATTAGTACACATAATCCTTAAATTGTAATCCAGATTATCTCCTGGTAGTTTAATCAATTTTGCAGTGAGGCGTTGTTTGTTGCAAAAGACTTTTGAGGACAGTACAATTTATAAGCATGCAAAATACTATATGCTGGGAAAAGTTAGATATTTTATAAGTACATTTCACTGTTTGTACCAAAAAACTTGCAAAATACTTTATTTGTACTCAGCATCTTATAATGAAGGTTTTGAAACCAGACACAGTTCTGTGCAGTACAACAAAATAAAACTTTCATGCAGTGACAATTCATGTTTGGCTTTACCTTTACAGAATATAATATTAGAAACATCAGTAATGTAGAACAGCATACATTTTATACAAGCAAGTATGGTCATTACATCAAAATGGCATTTGGGTTTTTCCTTTTTGTTTTTCTGTTTTCCTTTGAGAGACATATCATCAATTTCTTAGCTTTTACAGTTTTAAAACCTTTGTGTTTGGCTCAGTTTTGCAGTTCAAAGTTTCCCTTGCTTATGTGTTTCTGTTTCAGGATTTTCAATCTCTCACCATGTGGCAGAAAGTCCAATTATTCTACCATGGGATTTTGGAAAATGGAGGCAAGTAAATTATTTCCACCTGTTTGTTGTCAGAGATCAGCACTTTTTTTTTCTAAAAATCTATCTTTCTTTTATCTTCTTGTCATTTAGACAAAAGGACAGACAACTGGTTTCTGGTCTATTCGCCTGTGCCAATTAGCTGTGTCTTCCTGTGTTACTTGATCATTATATGGGTGGGGCCAAAGCTGATGGCAAAGAGGCAACCAGTCAACCTCAGATCTGTTTTGATAGTTTACAACATTGCCATGGTCTGCCTGTCTGCCTACATGTTCTATGAGGTAAATACATTATTGCATGAAGGAACTACTGGAAAAGAAAATGAGGAGCTGGAATTAAGATTAGCTGAAAAGGAAGTCAGTATAGGATAAGACACCAATCTCCAATGACATTAAAACCACCTGCTTAATATTGTGAAGGTGTTACTCATGGCACCAAAACAGCTCTGGCTTTTCGGGGCATGGACACAGGACCTCTGGCGGTGTCCTTTGATGTCTGGTATATTTCCCTTTGTGTCCAGTTATATGGAGTGAGGCCTGGATCTGCCTGGTCCAGCTCATGGTACCTATGGGCATCTGAGAAGTTTAAAAGCAGGTGAATGCCATTTCGCTCTGTTGTCTTCCTCAAGCCATTCCTGGACAGTTTTTGTAGTGTGGTCGGCCACATTGTCTTACTGGGGGAGTGAGATTGGTCTAAAAACAATATTTAAGGGGGTGGTACATGTCAAATAAACATCCACATAAATGCCAGGACCTAAGGTTTCCATGCAGAACATTCCATTCTTATGAGAAAAACAGTGTTACTCACTTCACTTGCCAATGGTTTCGTTTTGTAGCTAATTGGTTCGTTCAAGGGGGATTTCCAGTATTTTCATGTCAACTCTCTTGAACCAGTCATATAAAATACATAGAGCAAATGGATCATAAAAAAAAAAAAATCATCCAAATGGGTCTCAAAGTTTGTGAATCTGTAATATGGAACAACAAAAATCTTAATTCTTGGTATTTCTTTCCTTTTAAGTGGCTTTAATGAATATTCACCACCTAAAATAATCCACATCTGCTGGAGAGTAAATAAACATTGTACCATCTACTGTGTTTAGAACTTATTTGTACTCCCCTCAAGTGGCAAAATTTTCGACATTTTATGTCGTGGGCCACATGGAGCCCACTGTGATCTTAAGTGGGCCAGACTAATGAAACTCCCCCTTTATATCAGTGTAAAGACATTTAACTACACATTTAAAATCCCTGAGATATCTTAATGTAAGAAATACAAGGGCAATTTCAATAATATGTCTCAGTGTTTCTAGATGATAAAGAAATGTTGCTGTAGTAAATTAAAGAAATCTGTCAGCACGAATAAATTAATGTGTAAAATTACAGAAAAATTTCTGGTAGCTCACTGCCCACACTCTCTCCTGTAATTAGAAAACTGAAAGTTTTTGTTAATTCAGAGAAAATTTACTTTTTTTTTTTCTTTAACTGTGGACCCATTGTAAAAACAAAAATATCTCTAAAATAGATAGTGATAAAACAGGAAATGTTCTGCTATTTAATTGTTTATATATTACTTAATTATTTTGGTGGAGTATGAATGGCAATGGGGGAGGTCTTTATGAGTAAGAAAAGCTGTAAAATTGATGAAAATGCAGTTAAAAGTCCAAAATCTATGCCCTCCTTCACATTTTCCAAAGCCATCCAGTGTGCCAGACTGGAGTCTTTCCCAAGCTAATTCTGGTCCCCGGGCCTTATGTTTGACACCCCTGGTGTAAAGCTCAGGTGGTCCCACAGTTTTCATGTGTCCTGTTCTGCCAGGGAATCTTTGGTGAAGGATTTTTAACTATTTTATATAACAAAGTAGGATGAAAGGTGCTTCTGCTAAGTGGAAGAAACCAAAGCAGAGGTGAGAGCGGCTTTTGTCTTTCCAGTTTACAGCCTCTTCCTGGTTGGCAGGATACAGTCTGCTGTGCCAGCCAGTCGACTACAGTGACAGCCCATTGGCCATGAGGGTAAATGTTTTTTAGTAAATGAATTTTCACATGTACAGTACTGTGAAAAAGTCATGAGCCACCCCTTATTTCTTTAAATTTTGCCTCCAAGGAGCCAGACTTTCTTGGCACATATTTTAAAGTGGTCTTGAGCAATGGCTTTCTGAAGATCTTTCAAAGTTCTTCTTTGGACATTGGTTGCTTTTTAACTCGTTTTCAGTCCAATCCTTGTATCTGACCATTTTCAAAAGAATGTTTTCTTTGTTTATTAACCCACTTAACACTGACACTCAAAGGATTAACCAGTGTTGTAACTACACATAACACACAACTTAGCAAAGAACCAATTTTAAATGGGATTTTTAGGCACTTTGTTACTATCAGCCTGTCACAAAAAACACATAGTTTGAATGCAATTATTTAGTTAAATCTATAAAAGAAATGCCAAAGATAACAGTTTGACAGCATAAAATAATATTTTCACACCAACAAGGTGATTCTCAAAGTGCTGAAAATGTGGCATATCTCAACATGTTGAGGAACCTGGACAAATGGAGGACAAAAGAAGAAGTGGCAGTAGAAAGGTGGCTGTCAAGATGCCATTCTTAAGGAAGGAAAACAAATTATGCAAGAACTGGACTGAAAATTAGTGGCAACAGGTCTTATAGATATAGCAATCAATCCAAATTTCAAAATTTTGGTCCAAATTGTCATCAGTATGTGCAGAAGAGGTCAGGAGAGAGGTACGACAGGGAGTGTTTACAGCCATCTGTAAAACACGGTGGAGGTTCTGTCATGGTTTTGGGCTGCATTTCAGTCAGATGGAATTATGAATGCAGAAAAGTACCATCACATTTGTCATGGTCATGGGTCTTTGACCCAGCATTTTATGTTTTTGGACTTCTGAGTTATGTTTATCATTGTTTTTATTTCGTTTTACTTCTAGTTACTTACTGTTTAATTGTCCCTTTTGTGTGTTTCCTTTGTATTTATCCCCTGTTACAGGTGTTGTTGTTTGTACTTTTAGTTTAGTCTGTAGTCCTTATTTATTGCTCTCCATCTCCCTTGTGTTCCCCGTGTTTTGTCAAGTCTCCGTCTGCTATTTTCCCCTTTAGTTATTTCCTGTTTTATTTTGGTAACCTTTGTCTCGTGTATTCTGTGTTCAGTTTTACTTTCCCTCTCTAATCTTGATTTGTTCCTGCTGTGTTTCCCACCTGTTTTCTCTCCCCTCATTATCTGGTGTGTATTTATTGTCTGTGTCTTCCCTTGTCCTTTGTCGTGTCCTCCCCACATGGTAGTGTGTTTTCCTTGTCCTGCTTTCCCAGAGTTTTCCTCCGAGTCTGTTCCCTCAGTGTATGTTTTGGTTTTTGTTTTCCTTTGGACTGCCAGCAATAAAGCTGTGATTTTGAGTTTAAGTCCTGTCTCCTGAGTCCTGCATTGGGGTCCACTTCCTGCCTTCCACACTGCTGAACGGTGACAAGATTTTGATCCACCATGCAATACCATCTAGAAAGTATCTGATTGGTAACGGTTTCATTTTTCAACATGACAATGATCCCAAACACACTGCCAATGCAGTAAAAGCATAACTGGATAGAAAAACACACAGTGGAACACTGTGCACTGGCCTCCCCAGATCTCAGACCTCAACATTATTGAAGCAGTGTCGGATCATCTTGACAGCGAACCAAAGAAGACCTTTGAATGTCCTTAAAGAAGCCTGGAGAACTATTCCTGAAGACTACTTAAAGAAATTACAAGAAAGCTGCCTAAGAGTTCAGGCTGTGTTGAAGAATAAAAGTGGCCATACCAAATATTGACTTTCAAGCTTGTTGGAATTGTACAGACTCTTTTTTTGCTACATATACTGTATTTCCAGTTATGTTTGCATGTTTCAATAAATTCCTGCACATATTTCCCATTTTCATAGCAAAATATAAAGAAAGGGGGATGGCTCAATACATTTTCACAGTACTGTACATATTACTTTTTTTTTTTTTTAATGATTTGAACTGCAGCGCATGAAGGCTAATAACGTCCTTTTTATAATTTTGGACAGATGGCCAGAGTGTGCTGGTGGTTCTACTTCTCTAAAGTTATAGAGCTCTGTGACACTGTAAGTTTCAAACAAGCTTATCCGAGCACGTATTTCCATATCTATTTCCATGGCTGCAAGATACTTCTACCTAACTCCCTTTGTGGGTTTCTGTGGTTCAGATATTTTTCATCCTAAGGAAGAAGAACAGTCAACTGACCTTCCTCCATGTCTACCATCATGCCACGATGATCTTCAACTGGTGGGCCGGGGTTAAATATGTGGGTGGTGGACAGTGTGAGTATAACCCACTATCCTAGTCTGACAAAATGTTGTGAATATAGAACATATTTTGCAAACTATATCTGCCAGCACAAAACAGAAACATCCAAAAGCAAGAAGATAATATGTGGTTCTTATTCAGAGTTTCTGTCTACAGCTTTCCTGATAGGTCTCATTAACTCCCTCGTCCATATAGTGATGTACTTGTACTACTGCCTGGTAGCTGTGGGGCCAAGCATGGCCAAATACTTGTGGTGGAAACGTTACCTTACTTCCCTACAGCTGGTCAGTATGCATCTCAGTCACATTCCTTTTACAATGATCATACCCTGTTTCTTTTCCATGCTGTTTTCCTGTCAGAATTCTTCTTTATATCTTAAAAATGATCACCTCTTAAGTTTGTGCTCTCTTTTATGTTTTTGCATAATTCATTACGGATGCTCATTAAGCCATTGGTCTGTAGTTCTATTCGTAGGAGACAGTCACCTTCCTGATTCTGCTAGGTGTCCTTGTATTGTTGTCAGTGCAACAACAACTAAGTCATCATAGGTGATAACCCTAACCTTATATTTTGGAGAAAGCCAAAACTGACTTTTTTGGAAAAAATGTAAATAGTTGTTGATGTCTGTCAGTTAGAACGATTATTTTCTTTGTTCCCTGACTGCCTTCGTAGAACACTTAAATAAAAGCACAAATTCCTTATTCCAATAGGGTTAGAGTTAAGTTTCTTTAGTGTTGGGGTCGTCACCAATGGCGACTTAGACCTCAGAGGCTTAATCATTTGGTTTTGATGAGCTTAACTTGTAAGCTTCCTGATTGGTTTGTCATTGTTCTGACTGACTGCTGGCAAAACTAGACGGATTAGCAGTACTGATGCTCCTCAGCTAACTACTGGACCATCTGTTTTCTACTTAAAGCGCTGATGAAAAGACAATACATCCTGTTATTTTTCTTTTCCCTATGGCTTCAGCTTATATAGGTCAGTATGGTGCCTGACTGCCATTCTGTGACAATAATTGTCCTGACCTTCCAAGCGACCCCCAAGCCATCATTAACACTTGTCTTTACAATTGAGTTAACTGAAGCTGAGGTAGTTGACTCGTGGCTAGCTTTATGAAACCAATGGACACCTTCACATGGTGCAGGATCACAGTGACTTTATTCTTTTTTTTTTATGAGTACTTTTGCCTGTGTTAGGATGTGGTGACAACCCTGCTCTGTTCATTTATAAAAGAAAGATAAAAACACTGTTGCTGCTATTGTAAAGCTATGAGTTAGCAACAGAATTGCTCTTTTATCACTTGATAATAGCATCAAAATTATATTTATATGATTGCACACTAATGCCAACATCTCTTATTGGGAAACTAAAGAATCACCACATCCTGCATGATAACTAATCTTTAGTATTTTTGTTTCCAGCTGAGCACCACTGGTTGTAATAATGATTATTTAACCATTAATATTACATATAATTCTGCTCATTTTTTATAAATGACTGAAGAAGAACTGTGTTGGAGTCACGCTCTTTAAATATTAGATATTTCCATAGACTGTATATAAAAGGTGAGTGTGAAAAGTGAAGTCTGCATTCTTTCTAATGGCCAGCAGAGGGCAATTTCTCTGGTTTCAAAAATAAGTTTGTTTGTGTAGAAGTCTATGGTAAACACTTTCCTGATGAGTTTATGGTCTCAGTCACTAGTGTCAAGTCACACTGAATATAAAACAATGTTCACACTGTAAATTATAGTCCTGTGAAAGGGTAAGCTTGTCCATGTGATTGACAGGTTGCTAGCCTATAAGCATTTAATGTCCCTCGGTTTCTAAGACAGAACCACTCCTCACTTATCACATCTGGTTTCAAAACAACAATATGGTGAGGGTGAAAGAGCTCAGGTAAAGACTTTAAGAGTGGCTTCGTCATTCTTTTATATACAGACTATGGATATTTCTCCAACCACTCTACTGCTGTAGACCCACTATACAGAGGAACTTGCTGAAACTACCCAACTGTTGCCCCCTACTACTTCCATCTCTTACATGACCATAAACTTGTATTTTGCTTGTACTCAGAGTGCCCTGAAAGTCTACCATATGCTATTCTCTCTCTTTACCAGCTCCAGTTTTTCATAGTGACTATCCACACCACCTACAACCTGTTCGCTGACTGTGACTTCCCTGACTCTATGAACATCATTGTTTTGGCATATTCTCTCAGCCTCATCGCTCTCTTCAGTAACTTCTACTACAAAAGCTACCTCATTGAGAAAAACAGGAAAACTTAGAGAAGCATGGGGAATGAGACAGAATCCAAGTGGTATGGAGAGAGAAAAAAGGAAATAAAAAGAAATAAAAAGTAATCTCTGCTGGTTTGCTATCCCGATTACTTAATTTTAATGACTGTATTGATAATAATTGTTACTACTCTGTTTTGTTATGTACAAAATATAGAAAGTATATATAAATACCTACAATATAATCTAAAACCAGACAGGTGAAGCATATTTAGGATTTTTTTTACTTTTTAAATCATGTGTGCTTCACAACAGAGATGGTTATATTCATGCCATGTCCTTCTATTCTTTCATCCAGCAAGACTCCACACACACTCAATTGCTATTAGAAAATACTTCCTAATATCCATGGGAGGTGCTTTATTCATCTTTTACACCCATTGGATGGCAGTGACAGCTAGTCAGATGTAGGCTGACGTTAGCTATGTACCCAGTGCTCTCTATATATTTATTCCACTTGTGTTTGCCTCCCAAGTTTCTAGCACTTAATCCCTCTTAATAATGTGCAGACACCACACCCACCACCCCCTTATCAACCCCATCTGTCATGATGTAAAAATATAACTGGCCAAACAAGTCAGACAGTTCCATTCTCCAACCTTTGCAGACAGAAATGAAAGAACCATCAAAGGAGTAAACACATTTTTCATATCTGTAATATCTTACAATATATTCCATATCGGTTTTGATTATTCAGGGATTTGTTCACAGGCTTCTTTTAATGATCTAGCCACAACCTTGAACACTTAAATGAAATGGGGCAACAAATGATGGTTTTAATTGCACTGTCCTTTTCCCAAAAGCCTGAACAACAACAACCTGAACTTTCAATATTTATGTATGCAATTAAACGCCTATTTGAATCTAAGTATCTTGCAGTTTCATTGCAGTATATTATGATCTGATGATACCTCATTGCCATCATTCCCACAAAAACTACAAAAAACTAAGACAGTGATGCAGATTCTTGATCATACTGTATACTGTTGGATATATGTGACTGTACAGCAGCAGCATGAATTCAAACTTTTCACTTGGCCCATTGAAACTTTGCTACAGCATAATGGGAAGTGCTGCAGATAACGCCTTGATCCTTCAAAAAACTACAGGCTTTTCCTCTTGAGTAAACACACACACACACACACACACACACACACACACACATTTCTAGAAGGATAGGGAAAACGTTGAACTTGGTTTCATGTGAGAGACTGTTCTTTGGCAAGGTCCTGCACCAGTTATATTAACTGCAACTACATGATTAGAGTAATAAAAGTATTAGTATAGTAGTAGTGTTTTTGCTAAGCTTTGGACTTTGAGTGTATTTCACTATCTCACTGCTACTTAAATACTTGTGCATGATTTTGTTTTGTTTTTTTGTGTATGTGTGTTTGATGGAAAACAACAAGTTAAAAGTTGAAACCACAGCCCTATAAGTCAAGTTTAAATGTCTTAGTTTACAGGAAACCAAAACACTACACAATCATTTCAAAAATTCTAAATGATCACAGTGGCAATCATTGTGTGCTTTAAAGACAGGAGTTTTTAACCTGTAGGAGTCCTATAGGGCAATGTTTGTATGAGCATGATGATGCACGCGAAATGCATTCATTCCTACACTGATCAACAGAAGACAAAAAAGAAGACTGCAAGCAGAAAGCATGAATTCTGGGAGGAATCTTTGTAGAGCCTATGATGTAACCTACGTAAGTGGCCGACGTTGTTGCCAGCTTTTATGCTTGTGCTGGTGGGTTACGTGTTAATTGCCGTGTGGTCGTGTCCTGGTGTTTTATATGGGGTACCAGGTGATAGAAAAAAATAAACGTTTTTTTGACTTTTTTCCCTCCTGGGTCCCCGCTCTTTGTTGTGGTCAGTAAGAGGTGTAAGTGGTGACAAGAGAAGTGATGACTTCCATCACTTGTCTTGCAGGGGCATGCTTTAAAGCTAGCCAAAAACATGAAAGTGAAAAGAAGTCAGTGGAAAGGGGTGATTTGGGACTAAGAGCCAGTGACAAACTACTCTGTTGATTGCATTTTGCCAAAATAAATCACCTGGATTTCACCAATAAAATATGGAAAAACTGGTTTTGTTACTGTTTAATCAGGAAGAAAATATGTTCAACACATCTGAAAACCAAACTGACTACTACAAACTGAAACACTTAACAATATACCACCAAAACTATTTTAATGACATGAAATGTTTCAAGATTGTAAACCCAGTAATCCAAGTGTTAAAAACAATGAAAAGTATCCACTGTAGGGACTGTCTGTTTTTCATGCTTTTCCGCAGTCATTCCCTTTCTGTCAAACAATAAGCATTCAACCTATGCAGAGGGTGATCAACATGGAACTACATGCTGATGTATTTATTGGAGGACTGCACAGGAGCACATTTGCGTAGGATGAAAACCCTTCTCTGTAGGCCCTTGGAAGGCAAATACCTACACAAACGGGCACAACCGCAGTACCATAAAACAAGCATATTTCCTCTTCTGAACAACCACCACTGAAAATAAAGATTGTGAAAAAGTTTGGACACACCTGTGCAAAGCAGTGATCAAAGCAAAGGGTGGCTATTTTGAAGAATCTAAGATATAAAACATGTTTTGGGTTATTTCACACTTTTTTGCTTACTACATAATTCCATATGTGTTCATTCATAGTTCCTTCAGTGAGAATCTACAATGTAAATAGTCATGAAAATAAAATTTAATGGGAAGGTGTGTCCAAACTTTTGACTGGTGGCGTATATGTGTATATACATACAGTATATTGTTATAAGGTGGTTGCCACTGAAACTAAACAGGGATTTTCAATTAGTCTAATCGCTTGACAGGAAGTTCAGAACTTTCTTAGTTTTGCACCAATTGGCCGGGTATATCTGGATGTCTGCCACAAGGCTTCATGTGGAAAAGAATCTCCACAGGAATTTTAAAAAATCTCACTGAGACCTCAGAGATGGAAAAGGATAGGGAAAAGCTGTAGTACAACAAATCAGAGCTTCAGTGCTCTTAAAATAACAACACAGGCAGTTCACTACATGCACAATCTAATTCTGAAAAGCAGACGGGCAAGTGCTCCAGACTTGGCACAGGGATTATCAGTGGAAATCAGAGTTTCTGTGACAGCTCAGATTGTCTGAAGGACATTGCAATATGCCAATGATTTGGACAATGTCCAAGAAAAAAACAAAAAACCTTGCTTGTTCCTCACCACAAAACTTGAAGGTGAAACTTTGCTAAATAAAATGGAGAGAAGTCTGGTGAATATCAGGAGCGCATTCGTGGGTCATATGACCCAAATGGGAAAACGAGGAAAAGGAAATCCCTATTTCTTCCAATAATAAATGTTTATGTTTTATATATGACTTATGTCTCATACAATCATTTACTCATGAAAGTGGGCCCCAGCTCAGATGGAGTTCAGCATGTTCAGCGTGAACCTGACCAACACCATAGTGAATGCATAGTACCAACAATGAAAATGGGAGATTGGTGTGTAATGAGGCTTGAGAGCAGAAACTCCTGGGCGAATGACATTCATAAGTGGTGCCTGTGGATATACCAAAATACTGGGTGATGAGACGACTCCCAGTAGCAGATGCCTGGAAGAAGAAGAATAGTGAGGCATGATAATGAGCCACAGCCTAGGCTACAGAAGAAAAAAGTGAAAACTATGGCCAAGTATATCACCTGACTTGAATAAAATAAAACACCCTCGGTGTAATTTAAAGAGAGCTGTTAAAGAAGGAATTTGCAGAATTTCTCTTCAGAAAAGTGTCCAACACTGGTTTGCATACTGATGAAGATTGATTCTGTCATCAAACTTGAAAGTGAGCATATTAAGTATTGGGGAAAAAAAACATATTTGGATCTCACTATCAATAGTTACTGTTGCTGCATTGAATTATTACTATGTATTACTGTATTTTATTTGGCAGACTTTACTGTAACTAAACTGTTTTTTTGTTTTGTTTTTTAATTTCACATAGGAGCTAATACCCTATTGTTTAACTTAGAAATAATGGAGTAGCCTGTGAGCTAGTTCAGGCAGACAACTTGAGCTGCATTGCATCATACACACTAACATGCCTCACTCTCCCCACATCATATACCAAACACATCCTCCCAGTTTGACACTATTTAAGCTGCACAATCTCTTCCTATGACATGTCAGTACTTCTGCTGCCCAGCATTGCTGCCTCCTATGCCAACCCCTCCACCACCACCACAACATCTACTAGTAGGGTCCAAAGGGATGTTTACTCACCACTCCCCAATTTTATATGCATCATATTTGCTGTATATGCTTGGAGCCTAGATATCAAACTCTATTTGCACATGGGCATGCTAACTTCTTTGTGTAATACATGCTTGATTTAATTTTCATTGCAGATTTTGCCTGTTTTGTATGGTGTGACAGACTATAAGCACATCAGAGATGTGCATATGCATGTGAATGTGAGTATCAACAGCACTGTATGGCCAGTACTAAAATAACAACACACTTGTGTAACATTATAAGCCATATTTTGCTGCTAGCAAGCACTTAATCTGCTCTCCATCTCACCATAAGTGTTACAAGCACACACACACACACACACACACACACACACACACACACACACACACACACACACACACACACCTGACTCTTTCTGTACCCCCCGCAAGCATGCTTACATAAATGTGGACACATACACACACACAGCCACACATCAATGCTGATGATTGGATGGTTGCTCTCAGTGGGCGCCGTCATCCCAGCCACCATCATTCTTCTGCTGCTTAGCCAGTTTACGGACAAATCTCTCAAGCTCTTTGCGAGACTTCTGCTCCTCCTCGAGAAACTGCTTCATCCACTTATTCTCCTGCAAAACATTGTGTAAAATGTTGTGTAACAAATTCAGCTTAAAAAAAAAGAAGAAGAAAAAAGGTTAATTGTAAAGTCCATTCAGTACAGGCAAATCTTATCAGTCAATAGGGAGTTATCACAGATATATCAGTTTTGGCATGCATGTTGGCTTATAACAATTAAGAACATAATTTGTACAGAGCCCTTCAAGCATGAATTTCAGGAAATCCCCCCCCCCCACACACACACAAACAAAAACAAAACAATGTTTTATTTAGGATATATAACAAATTTATGGGCACTTGATTTGTGAACATGAGTCTCTCTTTTTGTGCTTTAGTGTCATTTGCACTAGTTTCTTTCATCTCCTCTGCTCTCGGTTTCACCATGTGTGCGTAAAGCCCCCTCCACCAACACACACACACACACACACACACACACACACACACACACGAAGCAGAGCTTGACTTGGAAAAAAAATTATTTCATTACCAGAATTAAAAGCGACCCAACAAGTGACTGAATATAAATGTCCAAATGACCAAACAAACTCAATCTGATAAATAAAAGAGAAAAGCAAACAGAAGGAAGCACAGTGGCTGCTGCCCCAGCCCATCTATAATCTTGTATATGTGAAACACTTGATCCAATCTCACTTACCTTTTTAAGTTCGTGAACCTCATCCTTTAAAGCATACACGGCATCAACCAGGCTCCTGAAAAAAAAAGGGTAATAGAGTATCTGTATCATACTGCAGGATGTGATAGGCATGTTATTTTTTCCGTTTAAACAGCTGCTCCTTGTCAAAAAAAAGCTAAATTATTCTGCACTTTAAATGCACTTATATTATGGTGGTTATAGAGGGTTCTAACTGTGGGAAGATTTATGTCTCAACAGTTTAAATAGGATTAAAATCAAAACTCTGAATCTAAC
>VUQS01013850.1:3406-18125 GCA_015108495.1 Heterochromis multidens
GACATCTGATCAATAAGTGAGGAAAGATGGAGAGGGAGACGAGAAAGGTGGGACCACTTGCATGGTTCAAGGTTTTTGTTTTCTGTTGATGTGGAATAACATTAGAAATCAATAGCACAGCTAGCAGTGCCACACTCTGTGACTCCCTATTCAGAAGAGGTGAAAAGGAGAGCTCCCTTTCTATTTTTTCCCCCCTTTTCCCCATCTCTTTTCTGTCACAATAAAATCATTACACAGGATGATTTGTGACAGTATTGGTACATTTTGAATCAAAGCACTGTAGAGACATTTTTATAAACAATTCATAGACTATTAAAGGAGAAATCTACTCCTCTTTTTTGCTGCCCTAAGAGGTAAGCTTAAGATTCCTTACATTTTTTAACATGAATCTGCCAACTCCCCCTCATTCCTTAAAAGGTTTGTATGCCTTTTATAAATGAACCATTTAGTTTAAAAGCTGCTGTTTTTTTTAAGCACATTTGCAGTTTATTTGTGATAGCCACTAAAGCTGTAGTTGTGGTATGGTGTTGTAAAAATTAATGCATATTCAGTGAAAATCAGACACAAGATTTTCATGAGCATGAAAAAAAAACTGAGATGTGATGTATAGGAGTTTAAGCAAAATATGATATTTAAAGGCCTATTACGTTCTCCTTAGTAATCATGATTGATTAGAAGTGGTAGTTTCTCTTTGCCAGCGTAAAAAGGTTTTGTTTGACAGCACTCACTGGACTGACCAATACTCAGAACAATGGTAAAGTCCAAGGAACTCATTGATATCGAAGGAGAATTGTTGATTTACAATATTTGTTAATGTGGGATGGGCAGGCGTTCTGGTGGCATGCTGAGTTGTTGAGAGACTGCTCTGGGTGGGCAAGTTGGGAAGGTCTCTTGAAGCCATTTCTAAAGAAATGCAGATTCCAAGATAATCAGTTCTAACAACTGAAGCAAGTACAAGTTTTTCAAATGTGTCACAGACTGTCACTGTCAGATGAGAGGGAATTGGTTAGGATGTTCAGGAACAACCCAAGAACCACCAAGGCTCAAGTCTACCATGAACTGGAAACTGCTGTAACACCAGTGTCACTGTCCACAGTGAAGTGAGTTTTACATTACCATGGACTGAGAGGCTGCTGATCAAGAAAGAAGCCCCTGCTTCAAAATTGACACATTCAAGCTTAACTGAAATTTGTAGCTGCCCACATAGAGAAACCAAATGTCTTCTGAAGAAAAGATTTATGGTTAGACAAGACAAAGATTGACCTATTTGTCCACAATGACAAGAGGTATGTTTGGAGGATTAAAGGCGGTGACATCATACTTGGGCTGTTTTACTGCCAGTGGTACTGGTACATTGCACAATGTATGGAATATTGAAGGAGGATGACTACCTCCAAATGATTCAACTTCTCCTCAAATCAACAGCTAGATGGCTGAAAATTGGACACAATTGGGTATTCCAACAGGACAATGATCACAAATACACTTCAAGACTGGTTTTAGAATGAATGAAGCAGGCTAAAATGAAGCTTCTGGAATGGCCCTCCTAAAGCGCCAACCCTACTCTATTGAAAATTTCTGGACTCAGCTTAAAATCCAGGTCTATGCCTGGCAACCAATTTAAATGAACTCTACCAATTCGACCAGGAAGACTGGTCAAATATCCAGCCAGAGTTATACAAGAAGCTTGTTGATGGCTACCAAAAGTGTCTGGTCTGCAACTTGCTAAGGGACATTTAACCAAATATTAGTGGGGGTGTATGTATACATTTGAACCTGCATGTATGATTTTGGCCCTGTGTGGACTAGAGAAAATCCAAAATAAATTCAAACTTATGCACCCATTTCTTGCTTTTTAAAATAATTAAAAGCCAAAATTACCATGACATTCATATCCATGAGCATATGTAAACTTCTGACCACAACTGTATATATGTGATTTTTAAAGTGACTGGGTTACCTTTATAGTAATAATAGTTTTAGTTTTCCAAAGTGCATCATGAAACATATTTGTGAAAATGTGGTTACAAACAAAACAAATATAGAAAACTGATGTTACTTTTTTATGTTTGTGATTTCTGAAAAAAAAAAAAAAATCTTGAACGAGTCCAACCCACTTATACATCACTGTGGAAAAATAATTTAATATTTTTGTTCAGAGCATTAACACCACATTTATGAACATATTAACATGTAACCTGAGACTGCAAATACTCTGGTGAGTGTGTGTATGTACCTGTGTGTATATGTGAGTTAAAGTTTATCAGTGTTTGTGGAGTATTCTGGGAATTCTTGGACAGGATGGCCATTCTGTGATAAGGCTTTCACATTTGGTTGTAGCCAGAAGGCTGCTGAGGCTGGTGGGAACTCTAATCAGTCTCTCCCCACCTGCCTCCATCACCCTCTTTCAAGTGAGTTACTGATCCACCTCTGGTCAGAAATCGTATGTTTATTTTCTTTTCTTTCTCAGTGCAAACTTTTGGTCAAAAATTGAATTTGATGCCCAGGGGCAAGGTGGAAAATTGGGAAAAATAGCTTATTTTCCTCACATTCAACCTTTTGCTACTCTTTCTAATGAATGGCAAAATAAGATATCTGTGGGAGATGCTATTCTGTGCTGTGGAGCAATCTCTGCAATTTAAAACTCATCAATTCATGTAAACAGAACAAGTATGAATATTGAAAGACTGTCTCACAGCAAAATGTATGCGTTCATTGGCCACTTTGTTAGGTACACCTGTTCAACTGCTCATTAACACAAATATTTAATCAGCCAATCACATGGCAGCAACCCAATGCATCTAGGCATGTAGACATGGTCAAGATGAACTGCTGAAGTTCAAACCGAGCATCAAATTGGGGAAAAAGCTGAGTTTAGTGACTTTCAACATGGCATAGTTGTAGGTGTCAGACGGGCTGGTGTAAATATTTCAGAAACTGCTGGTCTACTGGGATTTTCCCACACAACCATTTCTAGGGATTACAGAGAATGGTCCATATCAAGTGAGGGGTAATTCTCTGGGCGAAAATGCCATGTTGATGCCAGAGATCAGGGGAAAATGGCCAGACTGCCTTAAGCTGACAGGAACGCAACAGTAACTCAAATATGCACTCGTTACAGCCAAGGTATGCAGAAGAAGAGCACCTCTGAACTCATAACACATCAAACCTTGAAGCAGTTGGGTTATATCAG
The DNA here is from genome assembly GCA_015108495.1 of Heterochromis multidens. Classification (NCBI taxonomy): domain Eukaryota; kingdom Metazoa; phylum Chordata; class Actinopteri; order Cichliformes; family Cichlidae; genus Heterochromis; species Heterochromis multidens. Next base: position 6,600 of record VUQS01013850.1, read on the forward strand.
CAGAAGACTACACTGAGGGCCACTCCTGTCAAATAAGAACAGGCCACTAAGGCTACAATTCACACGGGCTCATCAAAATTGGACAATAGAAGATTGGAAAAATGTTGCCTGATGAGTTTGGATTTCTGCTGTGACATTCAGATGGTAGGGTCAAAAGCTGGTGTAAATAACATAAAAGCATACATCCATCCTTCCTTGTATCAATGGTTTAGGCTGGTGGCGGTGGTATAATGTGGTAGGGGATATTTTCTTGGCACACTTTGGGCCCCTTAGTACCAAATGAGCACTGTTTAAACTCCACAGCCTATCTGAGTGCTGTTGCTGATCATGCCCATTCCTTTATGACCACTCATCTTCTGATGGCTGCTTCCAGCAGGATAACATGCCATGTCACAAAACTCAGATCATCTCAAACTGCTTTCTTGAACATGATGAACTCACTGTATTCAAATGGCATCCACAGTCACCAGATCTCAATCAAACAGAGCACCTTTGGGATGTGGTTGAACTGGAGATGCTATCATGTCAATATGGACCAAAGTCTCTGAGGAATGTTTCCAGCACCTTGTTGAATGAATGCCATAAAAAGAAGTTCTGAAGCCAAAGGGGGGTCCAACCTGGTACTAGTAAGGTGTACCTAATAAAGTGCCTGGTGAATGTATATCTGTCATAAAAAAACAAATTTTGGAATGTTAGACATTACCAAAAAATTGTCATTGAATGAAAGACATTAGTAACTGTGCAAATTTTGAAACCACCAGTCAAATATAATAATATAATAATATAATGGCATCAACAGTCACCAGATCTATATATTATTAATTATAATAATAATAAATAAATATAATAATAATAATATACACTGCTCAAAGAAATTACAAGAACACTTTTTAATCAGAGTATAGAATCACGTTAATTAAACTTCTGGGATATTGATCTGGTCAGTTAAGTAGCAGAGATGGTTGTTAATCAGTTTCAGCTGCTTTGGTGTTAATGAAATTAACAACAGGTGCACTAGAGGGGCAACAATGAGACAACTCCCAAAACAAGAATGGTTTTACAGGTGGAGGAACTGACATTTTTCCTCCAGGATGGCAAATCAATACATGCCATTGCCAGAAGGTTTGCTGTGTCTCCCAGGACAGTCTCAAGAGCATGGCAGATATTCTTGGAGACAGGCAGTTACTCTAGGAGAGCTGGGCAGGGCCGTAGAAGGTCCTTTACTCATCAGCAGGACTGGTATTTGTTCCTTTGTGCAAGAAAGAACAGGATGAGCAGTGCCAGAGCCCTACAAAATGATCTCCAGCAGGCCACTGGTGTGAATGTCTCTGACCAAACAATCAGAAACAAACTTCATGACATCCTCTAGTAGGCCCTGTGCTCACTGCCCGGCACCATGGAGCCCGATTGGCATTTGTCATAGAATACCAGAATTGGCAGGTCCACCACTGGCACCCTGTGCCTTTCATAGACAAGAGCAGGTTCACCCTGAGCACATTTGACAGAAGTTGTGGAGAACGTTATGCTGCCTGTAAAATCATTCAGTTCAATTTATATAGCGCCAAATCACAACAATAGTTGCCTCAAGATGCTTTATATTGTAAGGTAAAGACCCTACAATAATACAGAGAAAACCCCAACAATCAGACAAGCATGCATTTGGTGACAGTGGGACGGAAAAACTTAACAGGAAGAAACCTCGGGCAGAACCAGGCTCAGGGAGGGGCAGCCATCTGCCGTGACTGGTTAGGGGTGAGGGGAGGGAGACAGGACAAAAGACACACTGTGGAAGAGAGCCAGAGATTAATATTAGCCAGAGGTGGCAAAAGTAAAGACATTCTGTAGTTAAGTAGAAGTACAGATACTTGTATTAAAAACTACTCTGGTAAAAGTTGAAGCACTGATTCAACTTCTTTACTCAAGTAAAAGTGAGAAAGTACAGGCTCTGAAATGTACTCAAAGTAAGAAAATAAAAAGTAGCTCTTTGGTGGACATCTCTACCACCTATACTTTTGTGCAAAGCTGTGCCCATGAACCTTGTGCTATGTTGATGTAATAATAAAACAATATTGGTACATGGGAATACAAACTTTATTTCAGTCTAAATTTTAATCCTAATGAATGTACTCAGCTTGAACACTGTTATGTAGAACATGAGCAGAGAAAAAGAAAGAGAATTAAAAAAAATAGCTCTATTTCCTGTCGCCTACGTTGTAGATGGATGACTGTGCCACCACATCTAAACAGAAAAATGAGTACAGTTAGTGTAATCAAATTCATCTTTGCTATACTTACCGGTCCAACACAGTGCTTTAATGTAAATTCACCACAGTAAGGCAAGCTAACCTGTTCATCCTGAACAGAACTACTGAGTATTCTCATGCAACCTTTGAATAACAAAAAGTAAGTATATACCTCAGTTTGTTTTGCAGGGCATTTCACAATATGAAAAAACATAACTTCACATCATATACAGATCCAATATCTGATTTTACAAATGAGGACATTACATGTAAGCTTTAAATTTCCAGTTTATCAAATGCCACTAAACAGTCCTTACATTAAACTATAACCTCTCTTCTTTCCCTCCTGTCCTGTTTTTCTTACATCTTTCTCCATCTCTGAGTGAAGTTATCTCCTAGTCTTTTCTCCCTGGGGAATACAGCAGCTAGCAGCTAGTAGACACACTGTGTGACAAACTGCACACAAAAGGTTTGTGTCTGCTAATATTTGTTCAGCTGTTAGAAATGTTGCATTTGAAATTACCTTCCACAACACGTTGCTCCCTTTATGGTCATTCTGTAACACTAGCTAGATGCTGAACTACCGCAACTGCAACTTACGGACATCTGCACCAAAAACGCCATTCTGGATTGTTCTGGCCCACTTTAACCAGTGAGTATAGTGCTATAAATGATGCATGAATTAAATGTTTTTGCCTCTTTCTTCTCTTTGTATGCGATAAGTCCTGGTGATGGATGCACCAATAGGACTATCTATGTGTTACCATTCCCTCCATTTAAGCTCAAATCAGTTTGAAGGCGTGCAGTGATGTGAAATAATAACTCCCCTCAAATGTCTTAAATCTGAAGTAACGAGCCTGTTTGGAAAAGGATGAGGAGAAAGTACAGAAATTTGTGTAAAGATGTAGGGCGTAAAAGTAAAAAGTGTCAGAAAAAAAATACTCAAGTAAAATACAGATACCTGAAAATTCTACTTAAGTACAGTAATGAAGTATTTGTATTTCATTACTTCCCACCTCTGATAATAGCTAATGATTAAATGCATGTCATTCAGCATGACTGGTTTGGTGATGGGCCAGTGATGGTCTGGGGAAGGCTAGGCAACTGCACCCTGACTGCCATTATGTATCAGGATGAAATCCTTGGACCCACTGCCAGACCCTACACTGGTGCAGTGGGTCCTGGGTTCCTCCTGGTGCACAACAATGCCTGGCCTCATGTGGCCTCATGTGCAGGCAGTTCCTGGAGGATAAATGAATTGATACCACTGACTGGCCCCCACGCTCGCCTGACCTAAATCCAATAGAACACCCCTTGAACATGAATTCAGCCCTCTGTAGGTTGATAATTTTCATTGCCATCAAACAATATGGCATTCTTTCTTTCCTAACACATTACCCAGTCCATATCAGTATAGATATCCAACATGATTTTTTTCCCTCTGATGTGCTTTCAAAGTGTTCCTTTAATTTTTTTGAGCAGTGTAATTATAAGAATACTAGAAATCTATAAAACTATGTGTCTTTTAAAGCAAAATCTGTAGCTTGCTCAAAAAGGAAACCTCGTTGACACAACATAAATCTACTTGTTATTAAAGAGGGCAAGACTAAATTTGGAACCACAGCCTGGTAATTGTGAATGTATTCACGTTTCACTGATGTGTCCCTGATGATTACCATTTAATCAGCTGCAAATGCTCTTAATTACAAGATTAGTCTCCTACCAATTAGCCAACGTGCTAATGGTTCTAATCTGCCATTGAAGTCGACTGAATTCTAATTAGGGACTAACTGTTTTAATTCACCTAGGGCCCATCTGATGGGTCATTACCAACCTAGTTACCCTCCTATAAACCCACTGCAGAAAGCAGCACAGGTCCCATTTGGAGAGCAGCTGTGGAGGCTTTACGATCATCATGTGGGCTATTTCCATGCATCATGAAATGACAATGTTTCCATTTCCTGAAAATCACAGAGGCATTCTGATGACTGAAAAATTATCCTCTGTAACATCACAAGGTGTGAAAATTAAATATGCACCTTTAACAATATGTACTTTTGTTGAAGATGGAAGAACAGTGAAATTAAAATATGTAAAATATAATATAAGCCTGAAAAATGTTTCTGCTCAGCACCAAATGGCAGACAGACAAATTTATTTTATTTTTAGGTGCCAGATATGGATGTCTGTAGACAGTGCAGAAAAATAGATACCCTTCGGCTAGTTATCCAAAAATAATGAGTGTTCATAATCATAAAAGAATTGTAGTGATAAAAAGATCAGTTAATCTCATGTAATATGTAAATATTTGTTGTCACTGCTCCTGTGAAAACTGCCAGGATTTGTGCTCTCCTCATCTTGGTGTAGTTTCACTGTATACAACTGAAAGGATGGGGAGGTGTGCTCTAAACAGAGCCATACCACCAAATACAAAGTTGTGCAATTATTATTTTGACTGTAGCGGTCCTGACTGACTATTTAACTGCACTTCCAGCAAAGTTTCAAAGCAAACATTTAACTGAAGTAAGTTCAACTCTTGGTCTAGAGCCTGACTCAATGATTGTTTCTTAATCCTCCATCCTTGTCAAGTTAACGTTATAATAAATAATTAAGAAATTCAGTATCAGCTCAGGCTGCCCCTTACCCCAAATTTTGAAAAAATTAGAAATTACTGGATTGAACTTAGCCTTTGCCACCTAAATACTTATGAAAGTTGTAAAAGGTTACTAGAAGGGAAGTACTCAGCCTCTTATCTTTCTGAATTATCTTTGTGCCAATTCGCTTCATTAGGAAGCCTCCTTATCAACATGAATCCAGGCTTTCAATCATTCAGTTCATATCTGGACAGTGGGAGACAAAATGTAAAGTAGTTTCTCTAGGCAATTTTTTTCAAGTGGTTTCTGCACACACAGGATGATTGCAGAAACACAATGATGCCAGTGGTTTCACAGTCAGGTGACTGTAATTGAACAAAAAGACAGAGAACATTAACACCGCAAGCCAGTAGTACTGTTAGACCTGAGGGTCCAAATCATTTGTTATTTACTGAGTAGCATTAAACATTAACACAAATATTTGTTTGCTTGAAACTCTTACCAGGTACCCATTTCTGCTGTTCATTTGATGGTGCAATTTAAAACTGTGGGTCTACAATATAGCTTATGAAAAATGGGTAGCAGATTGTGCAAAACTTGCACCAAAGCTATATTGTCACAAATCCTTCAAGATCATTGCTTTTTTTGGCCTAGGTTGTCTGGCTTATACTAGATGCACAATGCTTCACTGTAGGGATGGTATTGGGCAGGTGATGAGCGGTGCCTGTTTTCCTCCAGACATGACGCTTGGCATTATGGCCAAAGAGTTCAATCTTTGTTTCATCAGACCAGGGAATTTTATTTCTCATGGTCTGAGAGTCCTTCAGGTGCCTTTTGGCAAACTCCAGGTGGGCTGTCATGTGCCTTTTACTGAGGAGTAGCTTCCGTCTGGCCACTCTACCATACAGGCCTGATTGGTGGATTGCTGCAGAAATAGTTGTCCTTCTGAAAGGTTCTCCTCTCTTCACAGAGCAACACTGGAGCTCTGTCAGAGTTACTATTGAGTTCTTTGTCACCTCTCTGTCTAAGGCCCTTCTACCCTGATCACTCAGTTTGGCTGGGCGGCCAGCTCTAGGAAGAGTCCTGGTGGTTCCAAACTTCTTCCTGGAGGCCACTGTGCTCATTGGGACCTTCAATGCTGCAGACATTTTTCTGTACCCTCCCCCAGATCTGTGCCTCGATACAATCCTGTCTTGGAGGTCTACAGACAATTCCTTGGACTTCATGGCTTGGTTTGTGCTCAAAACATGCACTGTAAACAAATTAATTTGCAAGATTTTCAAGCAAACCTTTTTAACTTTGTCATCATGGGGTATTGTGTGTAGAATTTTGAGGTGAAAAATAAATTCAGTCCATTTTGGAACAAGACTAACATGAGAAAATGTCGAACAAGTGAAGTGCTGTGAATACTTTCCAGATGCACTGTATGTCTGTTGAACAGCCAACACAGAAAAAAAAAAGAAACAGTTAAAGTGCTTACTTGGAATACCTTATGAAGAAAGAAAGAAAGTATTGAACAATAACAAATGTAAAAGATCTTACCTGCCCTGCACTTTGATGTCAGAGATTGCGTAGAAGTATCTAGATAGGTTGTTCTCATCTACCATGGTGGCTCCAGTGGCTGGCTTCAGCAGCCTAATCCTTAGATCAGTGATTGTGAAGAAGTCCCTCAGGTTCTTGGTGGTATCCAGCTGGCCATATAGTGAGGCCATGTTGTGTAGTCGAGGCCCAGCAAACAGTGCAAAGCGATCCTTAATCTCAAAACGTACTGTCTTGTCATTCTTCCACACGTAGCCTCTAGAGTAGTCCTCAGTGCAAATGATGTCCAGCAGGGTCTGCTGGGTGAGGTCATTCACTGTCTTGGGCTCCATGGTGAAAGCATCCAGGCAGTCAGTGGCGTAAAACTGGTAAGGGGTCCAGGTCCGGCCGTAGTCGAGTGATTTTTCCAGGACCATCTGTTCTGGTCGGCCTGACTCGAATGTGAGTACGATGTCATCAGTCAGCTCAATTGTCTTGTTCCATGACAGTGTGATGTTGACCTGCAGAGGCTTTGGGTATTTCTTCCATGATGTTGATTGCCAAAAAGTCGTTGGGTTGCGACCCTCAAAGTCAAACATCAGCTCCGGAGGATGAGCCAGCTCTTCAGTGGCAGCATCACATTCATTGTTGCACATATAAGGATTCTCCTGCAAAAAAATGCAATAAGATACATGTAAGTGTGGATTGATTTTCTTTTTTTTTTTTCCCCCATCCTGTATGTGTTGCAATCCAGTATTTTAAAGTATATCCTTAAAATATATTAGTTAAAAAATGCCGGTAGATTTAGGGACACTAATATGTGTAGCATAAAAAATATCCACCCAGTGAGCCAACATAATTAAACAATAATGGACAAATAATTTCAGTGAATTTTTGTTACTTCTTAGGCTTATTGGTGCAATTTTAACAGTAGATATGCTGATTCACTGCACTATATATAACAATGTAGTGTACTATATAACATGTGCAACAAAAATGCAGTATCTGTAACAATTTTAGTAAAATGCAGAAGAGAAATTTAGCATAAAAACAAGAAATAAAATGCAGCGTCAAAGGTAACAAAAAAGTTACAATTGCAGGAATCATTCATGAGAGTGAATTAAGATTTCACAATTTGCTGACGAGTGTGCAGAGTGTACAAGGTATGTTGAAACTGCATTTCATTTTAGACTGCTTCCCTTTTAACACCTGTGCAATCTATCAGATAGCAGCTCCCTCAGCTTAATGGGGAGTAGGCAATACTACAGAGGATAGATTTGATCAGAACTGATCAAAGTGGTCGTAAAACATTAGAAATAAAGCCAAGATGAAAAATATCTTACATTTTAACATTTCAGTTTACCTTTGCACAGAAATTGTTTTGTACTATGTACTTGACAGTTTAAAAGCTGCCCTTTGTGGTTTTAGAAAAGAAAGCTTGGCAACTGAATTGTCAAAACAATAGGTAAATATTTAATTTAAAAGAATTCAGTGGAAATGCCACATCTTATAACACAGTTATAAGACAACTTTGTGTAATCTCACCCAAAAGTATCCCACAGGTTGAGGTACTTTGCCTTGAAAAGTTATTTACTTTTACATTACCTTGTTGGCTCACAATCCTATCATCATCCCACTGCTGTACTCGGTAGCATTGTATCACATTCAGGGCCAATGTGTATTTTATAATCTGCTCCAGGAGACAGTGACCCTCTCATTAAGATGACACACTGGATCCCATATTCTAGCTGCACAAATTCCCTGCCTAAACTGCCACCCAAATTGCTATCGTAATTGATATTCCTGTGTGGTATTTCAGGTGAGATGGGAATGGAATCCTGATGAGTGTTTCTTATGAAACACGCAAAGGGACATGCATTTTTCATAGGCCTGTGTCTGCTCTGTACCGTAGTGAGTCTGGATGTTTGAGTGAGCATGTTTGTGGGGAGAAAAAGAGGAGCTCTTGATGTCTGTGTGTTTATTTGTGAGTGAGAGGGATAGAGAGCTCTGAATGTGTTTGTGTGTGTGTGTGCACACGCAGTATGTTTTTGTGTGTGTGTGTGTGTGTGTGAGAATGGATGGCAAAGAGAAGAACAGAGAGAGCTGAAACAGGGCCAGAGAGCAGAAGACACACTCCAATTGACATTCCTCTCACCTCTGCTGCAGGAACAATGAGGTTAAGTGCTGAAGAGATTCAGATCAACTGTAAAGCGGTTCGATAATCAGCAATCATCCAACACTCTACACGCAAAATTATCTAAAGGTGAGAAAAGTGCTATCTGCAACATTAGTCACTTATCTCTCCAATATTGTAGTGCATTCAACCCAGACTGCCACTTTCTCTGAGATCACTGGCAGGAATACTGATAAGCAGACGCTATTATATTTCATTTGAAAAGACCAGTGGCTGCTTTTTGTCTTTGAGTAAGTGCATCAAATATCTCCTACCCGAAGAAAAAAAAACATTTGATGCTTTATCTTCTTCACAGGAAGCTGTATGGATGACTTCCCTGTTTTAGATATAGATCTCCAGAGACCACATTATTTCCTTTGAGACTGTGATATGCTATCAGTGACTTGCTCCTCAGCTAAAAGTGATAACTATTTGATGACAAGACTGAGGGATTGTGGGTCACTAGGCCTGCTCAGCTGACTCAAAGGAGCATTGCATGATCCAATTAGGAGGGTAATAAGGGTTATGCTGCCACCACAGATTGTAAGAAAACAGAGAGTGGGAGGGAAAGTGAATGTAACCTTTTTTAAAGAAAGACTTCAGTTGCTAAAAGTATTCTCCTCTCACGCCCATGCACACCCACACACATATAAAGCTAACACGAAAGCTTGAAAGGCCGGGCTGTTGAAACACAGAGAAAGAGAGATTTGAAGGAGAGAGTTGCGGAGTAATAGGCAGGTTGGTGGCTGCCTGAGTTCTGCCACAGGGACAATAAATTGTACTTGAGTCAACTGTTTACCAATGATGTGTGCTAAGGCTCCTTATAGTCCCTACTTGTGCTCGAACAGCCTTGGAGGTCTGCTCAGAGCTCAGACCTTAACGTTACATAGAGAGAGGGAGGGAGAGAAATATATTGTAAGAGAGTGATTTCCCTGTTGTCATTCAAGACCATGAATTTTCACCTATATTTGATTTATTTGTTGTCACGGTTTGGTTCAGGGAGCAGTGGGGTGGCTGCTTTTGCATCTTCTGAAATGGCAGGCTTATTCACAGCTGATATAAAGAACTCCGACCACAGCATCCGTAGCTAATGAGAAAAACAATTTCCCAGCAGAACAGTGAGAAACAGAGTAAATAGAGGCTTTTAAAAGAGAGAAATTTGCTTCATCACACTAGCAGAAGTGTTCAGAGACCAGTGGAAAACAGTCATAAATTTGATCCATAATCATTCTCTTAGAGCCTGCCTCAACTTCAGGCCTTCAGGGAAGTGATCATTCTAACCAAGCAGCCCATTCATATATAGGAGCTGGCTAGGGACAAACCCTTCATAAAAGCCCTGTCCATCATTAATAACAAACAATAATCCAAAGTCACTTTTCCAGTTGAACGTGAAGTGACATGTACAGTATTTACTTTCTACCAGTAAACCCCACCATACTTCACTGCTTTCATATAGCCCAGTTTAGGTGAAATGAAAGACTTAGAGAAAGGTCGGGACCTTGCATCGGATTTCCTGTGGTGGTTATTTAACAACAAAAACAGTGCCTTATGAAGATCAATACCTTCTGTGGTCATTCAAGACCAAGGCTTCAGCACCATGCCGGGGGGAAGCTATTAAAAAACAATAAACCCTCTCAACTTGATCCTTTACCTGTGATCATAGAGGGAAGTAGTCAGCAGAGGATTTGGAAAAAAACAAGAGTTTTGGACTAAAATGAGATATCGATCAAATGAAAAATGTGGCCAGACAAATTAATTTGTGCCACGAAAATATTATTGAAGTGATAATGGCACCATTTCTAACCAAAATGTTCCATGCTGATGATATAATTTGACTGTTGTTAAATTAAATCCACTGTCTGTTTGGAATACTAAAAACACATTTTTATTTAAGCAGCATATTTTTTAAAGATCACGTTATCTTAGCAGACAAGAGAAAAGTAATGCCACACAGGAAGGGAGAGAAGACAGCACATTTCAGTAATTTAACAGACGTGAAGCATTTAGACAAAAGTGTGCTGTTGAATTAGAAGAATTTTGGCAGTTTGCTGGTCTGGAGCATCCAGGTGTGTGTTAACACAATGCCACAGTCTTCCCAGAAGTGGACATCCCAGGAATTTGCAATGCTCCAAGAAACAAAAAAAAAGAAAAGAAAAAGAAGAAAAAACCCCCATAATTTTGGGCTTTTAATTTGTTTCTTTTATAGAATTTGGGCTTCTTTTGCAATCACAGGACCTGGGTACCTTGCAGTCATTGAGTTAACCATGAACTCCAAAGTATTGCATACCAAAGTAGAGTCAAAAGTAAGGCTATTTGTCTGACAGCAAATCTACAACAGAATGGCTAAAAAAAAAAAAATCGAGATGTTGCAATGGCACAGTCAAAGTCCAGACCTCACCCTGATTTAAATGTTGTTGCAGAACCTTAAGAGAGCTGTCCTTAAATAAATGCCCACAAACCTCAATAAACTCAAGCAATGTTGTAAAGAAGGGTGGGCCAAAATTCCTCCACAACAACATAACAGACCAATAAAGTCACACAGAAAACAATTACTTCAAGTTACTGCTGCTAAGAATGTTTTTCTAAGCTACTGACTCATGGGGTGTACTTATTTTTTTTTTTACAGGACTGCATAGAGTCATGAAAAATATATTTTTTTACATGATTGTATAAATCCACATTATCTCTATAATTCTCCATTAATTTTACTCTATTTTGTATCTTCCATGGTACATATAAGTTCATGTTACAGATTGATGACCTTCCTGTTTCACACCTATTGACATTATAGAACATACAACACTGCAAGACCTTCTAATGGCTTGTCATTCCTTGCTATTGCTGACATCTCTGTTACCCCCATGGCTGCTGTGTAACAGAGCCCAGTTTCTATTGACACTATATGAACCATCCGGGGGGCACTGCCTTAGCGAAAGGAGGCCAGGAGGAGCTAATGATTTATATATATATATATATATATATATATATATATATATAT
>VUQS01013852.1:3234-17712 GCA_015108495.1 Heterochromis multidens
CGTCTCTTGTCCAACTACTATGAAGAAAGAGCGTGACTCAGAGAAGCTCTGCTCCTCTGGCATGTTTCCTCCATCGATTCATTGCAAAGGAAAGTGCTGGGAGTAGTTCTGCTCTTTCCTCAGTCCTTCTCATCTTCCTCTGTTTTGTTTGATCTTCATTAAGTCGTTCAGATTTAATCCCTGCTCTGGAGCACCTCTGGGTCACAGAGGAGCCGTGATTCAAGCCAATGAAACGTGGCGGCAAGGTGGCTGCAGCCAGTAGAGCTGTGTGTGTGCGTGTACGGCGCACACATCCTGAATGTGATGCTGTGTGAGTCAGCGTTCATGTCCTGTTAGTGAAGTTAATCAGATGAGGCAGATGGAGTGTTTTCTTTGCAGATGTGAGCGGGTGCAGTGGATTGTTTCTTTTTTGGGGCATGTGTAAAGACAGTAACACAATAATGGTTGTTTACAGCACTCTGATGTGAAAGAGTCAGTTGATTAAAAGGAGTATGATTACACTGATCATTTCCTCGTTTTGACTGATTTGATAGAAGAGAGGGCAACCCACTTTTATGGCTGGGGGGTCATTAGCTGAGCCACTGGATTAAAGAGAAATTGATGGAAAAAGGTTGCTTGTTGACAAATTGACATGTTTATAGTTTAGAGCTATGAAATGTTGAACTCCTGTACATGGATGTGTACAATTTTGGAAACAAAATGCTCATTTCTTTTACTCAGTGGAGATGTTAAATCACCATAAATCACCATAAATCCAGCAGTTATTGTCTGTGACTTGTGAATGAAAAGCTTTTTGATTAAGGGTCCCTGACATCTTTCGACTCATAAACATCTGTGAGGAAGGCAAGATATGATTAACTATCAGAGTAAATCTCAGCCACCTGGTCCGGACTCCTGACCTCGCATCTGCTCTGGCAACTGAAACTCCTCAGGAAGTCTCTGACTGCAGACTGAACTTTCCTTTGTGTGTCTACAAATATTCCTAAAAGCTCTCTGCCATTTTGGTGCATGCCATTATTTACAGATATTTAATCAATAAGTTGTATTCTGCATGTGAAAAACTAACTGAAATGGACCATCTTTGTTTTCTGTCAGTGCCCTCATATGAAATCATCATTGGTTGAAAGAGTGTCTGCCCTTTTCCAGACTGTTTCAGCTATCAGTGGCATAACAGTGACCCATTTTTTCTCTCTGGTTAACCAACAAAAGTCGTCTCCTGTCTGACAGCTGGAGATCCGGCTGACTGAACATCTGTTTGTCCAGGAGAGGAGTTGATTTCAGACAGGCTATTGGATTTGTTTTGGTTAGGGATGACAGTGGCCAGAGACACAAAGAGATGATGTGGAAATAGAGAAAAGAAGAGCTCAGGTTAAGAGTTACTGGATCCTCTAGTGCCTGGACTCTTCTAAAATTTATTGTAAGACCACATGGGGCAGCCAGAGTGTCTGCACATTGTCTTTTGAAAGCCACTACTTTACTTAACAGTCATCCCCGATGGCCACACACCACAGTGTGACATCACAGCCTGAAGGTATTGTTTGCAATATCCATCGAAGCATGGCTGCTACCCTATAGAGTTACATGTACACTTTTGAATAGTCTTCTGCACACTGATGCTTGCAGCCATGCTGGCACTGTCTTTGATTTGGAGTTATGCCCTGACTTTACCTGCACTTATATGAAATATCTCAGCATCACAAAACATTTGCTACAGACATTCGTGGGTGTGACTCTTTACACGGTGGTGTAGCGGACTCATGAGGTGACTTAATAATATTGTAATGGCTCTAACTGTGATGTATGCATATGCATATAAACCTCTGGGGCTGAGAAATGAAGCTACAAACTGCATTTCCTCCACTAGAGGCTGACTCCAAAAGTGAGTCAGTGAGGCTCCCATGTTAAAATGCCCAACTTTATAGCAAAATAATATGTTTGCACGGTGGAGTTCCAAGAAGTTTAACAGGAATGAGTACTCAGCTGTGGTATCTCCAGCTGTCTCTAACAGATAATCAAGGCTTAAGCCTGTATTTCACTAGCAACAGTTAATATCCCATTTCATAAAATGATGGTGGTTGTCAAAATGAAGGTTTGAAATGGGAGCTCACAGGTCAAAGGGTAACATCATGGTCATCAGAACATTTCAAGTTATGAATTTAACTAACTGTTAAGCTTAAACAATGATATAAATGGAGGGAACTAAGATGCTTGCTGCGTTGCTGCTGATCGCCTATAATGACAAATTTTAAAGTGTCAGTACTTTTTCTTCCTGGATGATGGACATGAAAGATTTTGACCAGGAGCAGTTTCTGTTAAATATGCACAATGGCTCCTGTGGTTGAAAATGGCTCCTTCAGTACTGATTAGTTCAGAATTTTCAAATTATTAAACAAAAAAAAATTCCCATTCATTACTGATTAACTCAACTCTTTTTCATGTCTGCTCAAATGAAGTGAAGCATTTCATGGAATAGTTCTGCATTATCCTCACATTTTTATTTTAGCCACAAACAAACCGGGAAGTTAATTCATCCTAGCCAGATCACATAAATATTAATATTTGCACCCTTAATATGAAACAACTGAACTATTTGAGGTCTATGTCATCACTGGCGATGATCCTAAACCTCTGCTGGTCTTCAAAACAAGGGCTAGGGTTTGAATCTAGGGTTGGGGTCGTCACCGACTTAGACCTCACAGAGTTAATAGATCACCTGAGGTCTTTCCTGATTATTCCTTCATGTGTTTTTTAATTTGTATACATATTTTTGTGCATCGTATTGTAAAGTGTTACACTTTGGTTTATAATCAAATAACTGCAAAACAAAATCAGCCTCAGCTCTAATTTGTGCTTAGATATAATAAGTAAAAGTCAGCATTTTAACAAGCTAAACAAAGATGGCGAACACACTGAGTATTATTTTTGTCAAGGTTTGGTGACTTTTGGTTGAAAATATTCATTTTCTGTGATGATACTGCATTTTTTACTCATGCAATTCCAGAAATCGAGTGCTCAAAATGTTCACATTTAAATAATTAAAACCACCTTTTATGATTATGTTAGATAATTATTATACTCATGCGCTCCCTTTTATGCATCAGTGACAAAGTCATCCTTAATAAAGTTAAGAAGATGTAAAAAGTGGCCTGTATCAACTCCAAAAAGTTATTTTTTTGATGTAAAAATAGTCCTAAGGAAAACGACAAAGAGCAAAGGGAATTCAAAAGAAGGTGACACTGGTTGAATATTCCTACCACAGGCTTATATAAGCCTTTCAACCCCATGTGCTTTGCAGCCGTGCAAATAATTTGGAGCAGATTGGGCTGTGGCCCTCCAGCTCAAGGGTTTTGGGTCGCTCACTCTGCTCTGGCTGTGGAACATGAACAGTTTCACTGGGCTCCGGCTCAAATAACCAATCATAAAAAGTAGAGGTCGGGGGGTTTGGGGCTGGAAATGAAGGAGGAGCCAAGAGTGGGTTGATGGAGTGACCACAGACTACTTGTACTGTGGTGAGGGTCTTTCCTGGAGTTGCTTATATTGGTGGTTGGTGGGTGGTGTTCTGGGTGGTGGGTGGAGCAGCCGTGGAGACATTGTTCGTTAAGACTTCGTGGGCTTTCACTGGTGTCTGTGTCTTTGCAGAATGGCTGGAACCAAGTGAAATTTGAGATGTAGAATTAGAAGAAATACGGCACCAAATTCACAGCCCAGGGGGCTTCTCCCTTTTTTGTCTCCACCACTGTGATGAAAATGAGGTTATGTTTTTGTTGTTGCTTGTTTTTATAGCTTGTGAAATCAGCCGTGCAGATGGCAGACAATGTTTATTTCGTCAACTATAAGACAAAATATCATGAGTTAACTATACAAGATGAGAAGTTTGCATGTGAAAAACAAATGGCCTTTATGTCATGCTTGGCACCACGTGGACATGAACTGCGAGAACTCTTGATGTTTTTCTTGAGTTCAAACCCAGATCCACTCCACCAGCTGTGTTAAGCTTCGAGTCGTCCATCTTGCACTTTATGAGAGACTTGTTTTCTTCTTTTTTTCTACTCCTTTTTTCCAGGCCACTTCTGAAAGACAAACCTGGGCCCCAAATAGGCAAGATGACAGATTATCACTATTTGTCAGCGTATCCATTACTCAAAACAACAACACAAGCTGTGTGGGGAAAAAAATAGTTCTTTGTGGGGAAAAAGGGCACTCAGAAGCCAAGTGGGGTTTGCTGTTGGAAAATGTGAGAGCAGCAGGTCTGATAACACCTTTCAAGGATTCTCTTTTATGCGTCTGACTTTTTTTCTATTCCCAATTTATTTTGTTTACATGTCAGAGGAAGCGAATGTTGAGATGCAGACCTGGATGTACATTCAAGATGTTTCCTATCTGCTTCCTATTGTTTGTCCCAGTTTTCATTCCTGTAGTGCTCTGCCATAATGAGTGAAGACAGAACAGAGACAGAGTGGACCTGTGGGGCTGTGTGGTTTAGTTTAGCTGAAAATGTGTTTTTCTTTTGCCCTGTGCAGGAAAATCTAAGAGCTGAAGAGCTGAAATTGTAAGTTGCAGACAGATGATAATGAACCAGAGATTTGTAGTCAGTTAAAAAGTAATGAGAAAAGCATGCTATCTTCAAATACATAATAATCAATAAAGTGCTGATAAGATGCTCAGTGGTAGCTTTTGAGTTTGCAGTGTGTTAACCACAAAATTGCTTACTTGGCTTGCTCATTAATTGGTAAATAGTTGAAACTAATTTGCAGTAGTGATTCAAAAGCCTGGAGAATCCTCACTGTGATAAAAAAAAGAAATCTTCCATGATTCACAGACAACCTGCTGTGTTTCCTGCTGCTTCTGTTTGCCTCTGGGCATCCAGAAAAAGAAAAAGTGTTAACAGTTTCCCCTCGACTTGGTTTCCTCGAGTCGTGAACATCATCACAAGATGACAGGCTCCTGCACCCCCTCTCCCTCCTGCCATCCTCAGTGTTTCCCTCCCATGGTGTTGTTTGCCCAGGATGTCCTGTGCAGTGGGTTGAATCTGGCTCTTGTCTCCTCTTTGCTCCCCGTCTTCCTGCTGTGTTGGACAGATAGGAGAGTGTCATTGCAAAAAGCCTCAAGAGACAAATGTGTTGCACAAAGCAGATGACCATGGCTTTCAATTAACTAGAGCACATTCTGCAGAGCCTACTTTCATCTTTCATTAGCCGCAAGGCAGCCAAACAAAGTGAATTAATGGCACCACCTGTGGGGGCTAAAACAGTTTCAGTCTAGCGACACTGCTGGGAAATGCACAGAGAAACAGACTAAGTAAAAGAACATCTTGGAGAGTTCACCTTCAGGGTAGCACACGTGGCTCAAGTTTTTCAGTGAAGAAAATAAGACTCTTAACTTCCAGATGCTTGCAGAATGAGGCCCATCTGGAGAGAGGGAGTTTTGGGGCTATATGTGAAAAAATGGCTCTAAAGTGATCACTTTAATAAGTTACAGGTTTCCACCTCGTCGTCCAGAAAGGCAGCACACCATGTGCAAGTGGTAGGACTGTAAATTACAGTCTTAACTTTTAGGAATTTACTGTCCCAAGCTGGACTTCCTGAAAATAGAGATAGAGAAGTAAAGCCAGAAGAGATAATAACTGATAACTACTCTGGTGAACTGTACCTGGCTTGGCCTGCCGCTGCTGCGTCTATTAATATTGGTCCAAGACCTTAGCGTTATCTGGGTACCATAGTTACAGCAGACCACATGGAAGTCATTGAGATGCACATCTGTCTACCAGGATGCAGCTCCCACTCCCCTGGCATGATGGCTCTACCACACTGCATGCACCAACACAAGTGTTTGGTAAATAACTGATTCACAGCTAGGGTTACAAGTGCATGAGTAGCCACTGGGGAGAAAAAAAGAACTGAGTGGACCTGAACAGTTCTTAAAAGTTAACAAAAGGATAGCTAGTAGTATTGAACTACCAAAATAAATTATTTATTCAAATTATTTATTGTATTAATTATTAATTATTTAAATATATAATAATTCTCCAATGTTTAAAAAAAAAGTCAAAAAGTATGCATAGCAGTTAAATGTAGATTTAAAATTAGTATTACACACTGAGTGCGTTGCAAAATTTTTTCGGATCCAGGGAGAATTTCATGAATTTTGATCCAGGAGTTGAATATTGAAATATAAGTGAAATATTCGCACCAATTTTACGCGGCCAGTGTGTAAAGGCCTGTAGCTAATAGTATGGGTGAACAGATTGCTAGCTAAACATACTGGATACGAAATCTCCAGCTAAAATTATAAATATAATTTTGGAAATTGTTCAAATTGTTGATGATTTATGAGATAAAAAAACGTTAGATAAAAATAATAAACTGTTGAAAGTAGTCACTAAACATGATGAATCTGTTAAACAGACTAGTAAATGCAATAGGTGTGTGATTGAAATAGTAAGTCAATAGTAACATATCATAACTGATAAAAGAAAGTAGTTCAGATCCTGCTTAAAATTATTGTTAATGGAGACATTTGAACATGAGATGTGGTGTTGATGAAAGACTTCGTGAGTCCCTCTGACAGGGCTTTGGGGAATATGTCAGATGGAAACAGCTAGAAACCCTGCGGTAAATCACGAAAGCACCGAGTTAAGTTTTATTTTTGCAAAGGAAATGGTTCTTCAGGTTAATCCTTGGAACAAATAGCAGAAAAACATCAACAACAACAGAAAGAGATAGCCACAAGAGCTCAAATAGTTTCCAGCTTGTAGCAGCTGCAAAGAGAGAAAGAGAAAAAAGCTGCCATCGACTCACATTAGAGGTGTTGTCTTAATCAAAACCAGATGTGGCTTGGTTAAAATCTGTTACTGTAAATGGCTCTCTGTTTCATACAGCAATGACTCAAAGACTCATATAAAAGCTGCTGCATGGGAACGTTATCCGCAGTATGAAATATGTTGTTCCTAAATCTGCTGTCACAGTAGAGGATCATGCTTCTCATGATGTTACTCAGACGCCGCAGACATTCAGAAGGATCGGTGTAATGTCACTGGTCGCCAGACACCCCAAGGAGGCCATATTTTACCCAAAATATAAAATAAAAAAAAAAACAAAACACTGAATTGCAGCAACTGTTTTTATACAGCAAGTCCTGATCTGCATCATTGAGAGGCTTAAAATAATTTTATAATTTTGAAACTTGTTCAGCTTCTGTGCTTGTAGTAGTTTTTGGGCTTGATTTCACACATCTCCAACAAGCTTGCCTACCATGAGGGTCAAGACCACAAGAGTAAGCAATCTGCACGCTCTTCAGCCAAAACAAAAGTCTTAATGGAAAGAAAAGAAAGGCCTGTGTGCCTGTGTGCCTGTGTGCGTCGAGGTTCATGGAAGCAGGCAAGGTCTGTGTGTGCACATCTGTGTTTACGACGGTGTTGAATGGTGAGTTTTGTGCTGACTTGGCAGTTTGTGGTGCTTTCAGTGGTTCAGTGTTTCCCGTTAGTGGCTGCAGTGTGATCGCCTGTTTCCCCTTGTAAGAAACAAGTGATTGGAGAATTGCATGCCAGCGATAGTCAGTAAAATAGATTCAGATTGTGTTTGCATGTCACCACACTTGAAAAACATCCAGATGCGCACAATGCAAAGACACACTACAGCTATTATAAAAGAGTCTCGTGTTACAGTAATGATGAAAGCGTATCAATATTTGATAGTAAAGTATTTTCTGGATTTCTTGAGGCTGGTGTTATGAAGCTATTTTTTTACTGCCAATACATGAACGTACCAAAACCAACAGTATGCTAATTATTCCCACAGTCCTTTAGGACTTCCCTGTCTTCTATTGCATGGACTCCAGCAGTCTGTTCAGCCCTGATAACTAAAGTTATTCCTGCATGGTCTGACTACATTGTACAGAACTTCTTGTCATGTCAGGAATGTTTGGCTTTTTCAGTCTCTAAATTCCCCATGAGTGTTTAGAGGAGGTGGGGGTCACGTGAACTTATTTTAAACTGTCAGGCAATGATATTAGTGTCTAATGAGTAATGATGTAAAATATCTTGGACATAATATTACAGATCAAAAGAGATGATGAAGAGATTCATGATGTAGGCACAAGCAAATGTTATCTTACACAAATTTTATGTGTACAGATATAATGAAGCTTTCTGGAGCAATTCTGTACACCTCTATATGCTTAATAATTGTGGGCAAAAAAAAAAAGTGTGATTATTGAGTCTTCAGGTAGCTTTTAAGGCTTATAAAGATGCCATGAGATTATTGCTGAAAAGACATAGATAGTTCAGTGCAAGTAAAATGTATGTGGTTGTCCAGACTTTTACAGCAAGAAATCTCAAATTTATTGGCTTAATGCCACTGAATATGTAAATGCAATCATTTTTTTTAGGTATAACACTTCGTACCACACAGTACCAATCCCAGCTGTGGAGATACTGGTACAGCTCTCTTTTTGTTCTATATTCAGTTTTTTCTTTGTTTTTAGGGAATTTTTTGGCTCGTTTGATTTGATTTCTTGTTTGTTTGTAAGTCTAGGCCATTTAGTCTGTAATAAAGATTGGTCGACTGATTCAGGAGGAAAGTTCATAGCAGCCATGACTCTGTGGTCTTCTCTGGTCTTAGTAGTTCCTCAAAGCTTTGAGGTGTGTTTGGGCTTTTGGTACACTTTATCTTTCTGAACTATGAATCATTCTCCATAAAGATGCATGTCTCTGAGCATGTCTATGTTTCTCACTGAACAATTCATGTTTCTTCTGATGGTGAGGTCTGGTCTACTTGATCTTGCTTTGTTGGATCTAACCTTCAGAAACCCTCAGTCCAGCCCTTATCCGACTCTGGGAAAGCACCTCTTTGCTCAAAATGACAATCTGATCTCTAACATTTTCTTTAATCCATTTTTTGATTCCCACTATCACACTGCTGCTTACTCAGCAGTGTTCACCTGGAAACGTGACATGATCAGTGCCCTTAATCTGCTTCAGAAGTAGTTCTTGGTCAGTTTTTCTGACATGTTCTATTGCTATTGTTTTAAATCTCCTGTTAATAGATTAAATGTAAGAGCTTGTCTCAAAATTTCTCTAAACAGCTGGTTGTTGTAGTTTTTAGCAAATACTCCTCAAAATATGAGTAAAAAGGTCACTTGTTTGGGACTGTTTTTGGGCGGCAGACACAGACTACTTTTTTTTTAGCATTTATTGCAGCAGGATGTTATACATAAGATTGACTCAAATTAAGGTACAGTCTCTGATGAAGGGAACATGCCACCCAGTGCAACGGTGTGGCTCAGTGATGAGTTTTCAGTAGTTTTTGGACAACAGGGGCTTTTGTAGACTTTATAGACTTGTAGCATTCATTAGTAACATCAGTTCATTGTTGGTTTTGGACTTTTTTATTAGGGTTACTGACAGTGAGAAAATTATTTAATATTATCAAATGAATCCTTTTCAGATATAATAAAAACAGTTATTGATGTTTGCATTGATAGGGAGAAACTAAATTAAACAGCACTGCAGTGGAACCACATAAAATTAATTAAGAAGACATCCAAGATATTGTCCAGTAGCAACAAAGATCAATAGAAGTCCAAATAAGCATTAGAGAAAGGCCTAAACAAGTGATCTTTCACAAATTCAAAAGTTGCTTGTTTGTCTGTTTAATCTAATTACAGACTTTATTTTCTTGATAAAGGAGCTACTCAAAGCCACCATTAATGACTAGAGTTTGTGACCGTTGTAAGAGTTCCCTTGAGGCTTTCTCTGTTTTCATAGGCTCATCCAAAAATTTCAAAGGCGCTTGACCCTGTGATCTGTTCTGTATATATTGCGTGCTAATAAAAATGAATCAAAAAGTGTTGGTCATAGTTTCATCATGGGAAGATCAGCTTAAGAAGACACAGCAGCTGTTTCCCACAACTTTCTGACCCTGAAAGAAGAGGACAGAAAATTTGTTTAGGGCAATATGAAGTCAAAAGAAACATGTTAAGATTAAAGAAATCCAATTTAATGGTGGAAAAATAACAATGGAGCAGAGGCTCTGATGTTTAAAGAGAATTAAGACCAAAACATCAGAGGGGCCGATAGCATGATTAAATGTTATTGAGTTGCTGGGGACAGTCTGCAGTGTCAGGAAGGTGTCACCACAAATCAGATTAAATTCTACTTCAAAACTTTTGCTATGTGGTAACTATATATGGTAGAAAATGAACATCCCTAAAGCCTCAGTCACACTAAGTAGAAATAGATGGCAGCCGCCTTGCAACTAGGAAAAATCAGTGGTTGCCTGGTGATTGTGTGGAATTTTTTGAATTTGTACTTGCAGCAACCAACTGGTTACCCAGAGTTTGAGTTTGTTGCATGCTTTTGAACACAAGGTAACTGCACAGGTTGCCTGGTGGGAGGCAACTTGTCTCCAGACAGTCACGGTCTAATTCGGACTGACTGCAGTCACTCTCAGACAGATTGGCAAAGGTTTACAAATAATTGCTGTCTAATTTAAAAAAGCAGACAGATTGGCAACATGTTGCAATCAGTCTGAGTAATGTCACGTCAAGTCAGTTTATTTATACGCACGTTTAAAAACAACAAGCATTGACTAAAGTGCTACAAACTATAAATAGAATAAAAGCAATAAAAATAACACAATAGAAAAAAAAAAGACGGACGTAAAACAAATGTCAAGACTCAGTCTTAATAAAAACTAGTTTTCAAACAGATTTTGAAGTTGTTGAGCGTTATTGAGGTCCTAATTTAAATGGGTAGGCTGTTCCGAAGTTTAGGGGCAGCTACAGCAAAGGCTCTATCTCCTCTGTGCTATAATCTGCTTCTCGGTACAACCAGGAGCACCTGTTCAGCTGACCTCAGTGATCTTTTGGGGGATATGCATAGTTAAAGATCAAGCCTGGATGAAATGAAGGCACGAATTGCTTTCTCAAAGGCAGCGGATGAGAAAAAGGGCTTAACCTCAGCTGGAAGAAACTAGCTTGTGGGGTGGTGTCGATAAACAAGTGCACACAACAGCGGGGAAGACAGATCCATTTGAGATAGTTGTAGCTAAAAGCTGCTGTACACATCAGCCATGAGCTGCCAGTAGCTAAAGCTGTTTTTGAAAACAGATGCTAGACTAGAAATTTGCCATAATTAATCCAAGTTTTAGTCACATGGACAAAATCCAAGTCCTGGGAGGTGAAGAAATCAAGAAGAATAGAAGTATTGTTAGCTATTAATCTGGTGTGAGCCAAACTGATTGAGACCGACTGGGATGCACAACCTAGTCAGGCAGGTCCAGTGCCACCGGCTTGATCCATTGGTAAGGAGGTTTCAGGGAGCACCAGGAGGTGAACCAAACATGATCTGAGGACAGACCATAAAGAAAGGAATAAGGATCTGCTGTTGCTAAGCCGCCACGTAGTTTTTAAACCTCACCAATATGCCTCCCCGTTTTCCCCATCTCCTATGGCGTTTCCTTCATGGAGGAACACACATTAGCAGGTAAACATTCGCAGGAACAGACACCAGAAAAGGGGGAATATAAGATGCTGTGCCTCTTTGGACCTGCCAGGAAAAGTTTTCAACTGAAGATTGGGTATTAAGGAGTGTTTGGTGATCATGAACCAGCAGCGAAGATACAAGAAGAAAAGAAGGTAGATGTTGTCAGGATGACTACAAAAAGGACAGGTAAAACAGGTAGCAGATGGCTAGCCACAACCACTGACGCCATCATCTAACAACTAACAGTCAGTCAATTCATATATCTTTGCAAGGGGACTCAACTCAAGTGGTTGCCAACTGATTGTATTCTGTTATATTCCTACATAGAAGCAAGGTTGCTGAGCACATATGTCATTTTGCAGTTCAATCACAGTCCTGTAGCACCTACTTCACTATTTGTAGAGGAACTGCTGAATTTCTGTATAAATTCTAGAACGAACAGATTTGCAATTTTTGCCAGTTTATCACAGTCAATTGGCATATTATCACAAAGAGATTGCATATAATTGCCAGCTCGACCACATTCAATCGCAAACTGACAGCAGACTGCCTCCGTCTTATTGCCATTTTGTTGCTGTCTTGATGTACCAAAGTTGCTTTAAAGATGACAACTGACTGCGAGTGGTCACAGACCTGGTCCTCGTCTTTAAAGCAACTATTTCAAAGACAACAAGACTGCAATTTGTTTACGTACGTCGTGGTCATTTTGTTTGCGTCGTGGTCTCCAGCCACTGTTTTACCTATTGTGACTGTAGCATAACACAACCAAATGATTATTTAGCAGGCAGAAAATCTAAGCTGCCATACTTTGAACAATTATTATTTGTTTTCAAGCTAAAAGGCTCAAATGTGAGAATTTACATTGTAAAAAAACATTTTGAAATATAGGGACACTTAAGGATGTCAACCTAGGCTCCAGGACATTGTGATAGATATTTTTCACCGTGTTATGGTGTTTTGTTAAATAACTGATTCATCCAGTGAGTAATTACACTGTAAATCTTTTTAATTTCTCTGCTGCTTTAAAATAATCAGATTTAATTTAATTGCATTGATGTTGATTTATGAGATCAAGTTCAATAAACTTAGTTGTTTTTAAGTTGTGTAAGTAGTTTATTCTTTAATTGAACCGATTCTGAAGATATTTGGAGTTCAGAAATAAGTAAACTTGAAAGAAGAGGAGATTTGACTGAATTCAGGCATGATATTTTACAATATTTTGCAAAAGATTACATAAAAACAGGGTAACAGATTTTTTTTTTTTACTTAAGAAATACTTTCATAGTCAGAGTTTCCTGAATGGCAGCGGTGGAGGAGTCAGACAGTAGTGCGCAGGAAGAAATGGGGAGGAAGTACATATCTGAATTAACAATTGGCCTGTGATTCATGCTGAAACAAAAAGCAAAATGACATTCTACCAGATCAGTCAGGTGCCACAGCCATTAGAAATATCCTGCTCAGATAGTTGCAGCATGATCCACAGCAGTCTAAAATTGCTATTGCTATTATGTGGTCAATGGTTGGATTTAGTTAGACAACTCAGACCTTGTTTTATTTTTTTCAGTACTAAATTTGTGGTTATAGGGATGCTTTACAGAATCATCCTATCCTAATTTATTTGTTAGGGAAAACTAATTCTGACAATAATTACTTTCCACATTTCCTAATTTTAAGGGTTTTAAGTTGGTTTAAACAACTCATCCAGGCCCCTGGTATTTCTTGACTTTTTTGTTCCCACAACTCAGTTAATACTTTATATAGTACAGTGATTTTTTTAAAGCACTTTTAAAAGTACTTTTTAAGTAATTTGTGAAAGTGTAGTTTTGTGAAACAAAAGGAAGAAGTGAAGCCTGGGAAAAGTAGTAAAAAGGTGACATAAAATGCTAACTTCTCTTGTCATATTGCTGAATCCAACTTCTTTTACATTTGCCTAAAAAAAGTGAGAGTTGGCCTTTATACTTCTTATGGCTTATCGAACTACCAGGTCAAAAACACCAGTATGTCAAAGGTCATATTCATGTGTTTGAATATGTAATAAAGCCTCAGTGGACGCAGATGTTTTATGCAACAAACATCATATTTTCCCACGTAAAACACAACCATTTTCTGGTGATTACACATGGAGGGACTTTTCAAAGACTTGAAAAGTGTTCATGTTTCTTACAAGCTGCAGCCTTGTAATGTTGAGGGTTTTCTCCTCTGTTCTTACTGTGGCCATTTATAATGCAAAGCTATGTTTTTTGGTCACAGTTTGTTTTTTTTTTACAAGGACTTTGCTCCAGCATGATCCACAGAGCATTAGAGGACATATAATTACAGCGCTGTATGGTCATGTCCCCCTGAAACCTCAGCTAAGGCCTCCATTTTGGGTTTTCCACCATTTTCACTCACTAAAGTTTGCATAAGACTTGTTTTAAAGAGAGGCCAGACATGACTTCAATCTAAGGTGTTCAAGTCTGTGTTTCTATTTATTTTGGTCCACAGAGGTGAGCCAGGGTATTTATCACACTGTTTTAGTTTGTTTTTGTGGACCTCTCTGACTTCTTTGACCAATGAAGCCACAGTCATCCTGCCTGCGGTTTTGGTCTGGAGTGTGGCGGACCAGGCGGCAGTTTGCACTGTGGCTCTATGTACGAGAGCGCACGAGCCTCAAACGTGTCAGAGCAAAGCAGCAGGGAGGACGAAGGGAGAGTGAAAGGCCTCCAACTGGCAAGAAGCCCAGCTCAACAAAAAAACTGAATTTCAGTGTAAACCACATCAGATGGCACACATCTGTACAAAGTAAACAGTCTATGATTGAAGAAAGCACAGATTATTTATTTGTTTTCTCATCAACGTCCCCAAAGATTACTCTTACAACATTTGTTTTAAAACTGTTTTTCTGCATGAAACACATTGTATTTCTCATGTAGGCAGGCTGGATCTGTTACATTATTTGACCATCAGGATCAGAATATTTAGAGTATTAAAATATTTGAAAGTATTACTGTAGGTGT
>VUQS01013861.1:2326-12431 GCA_015108495.1 Heterochromis multidens
CATTAATAAATTTAAATTTTTTTTTTATAATTTATTTTTTATTAATTTTTTTTTTTTTTTTTTTTTTTTTTTTTTTTATGGGACTTCACTTCTCCCATACTTGCTGACAGTGAAGGTTTTGGAGTTCTTTTTAAGGTCCAGACCTCAGTCTTGTTTCTACAATCCATGAACCATGGCATCAACATTATGTTTTTCCTGGCTCAGTATGCACTGAAAATGAGCTGTGGGCTCATAAACACACTTGTGTGATGTTTTTGTTTGTTTCTATCTGTAGTACAGTCAGAAAAATGCCATCTGTGTTCTCTATTACAGCAGCACAGTTCCTAGGAAGATCAAATGCCTCAGTCTTTCTATCCTAGTCAAAGCTCACATGCAACATGTGGAAAGAAAAAAGAGAACCAAGGTGCACTGCAGTGCTGTATGTCCTCGGTCAAGTTCTTCATACCCTTGGCTGAATCACCATGCCTTTATATTAGTGTGATTGGCAGCCACAAGAGCTTTATCAACACCCGGCTCTGTCAAAGGGATGTACAATTCACAAGCTAGTCTTTGTAAGGCTTTGCCAGGAAACAAGGCTGAGAAAAAATCATATAGAGGGAAAGGTCTCAGTCCTCTCCATCCTTCACCTCTTCACTGATCCTCAGAGAGAGTGACAGCAGTTATGTGCATATCTGAAGGTATATTTTTGTGTATCATTGTGTCTGGGTTTCTACAGTTTGTGATGGGGGATTGGTATGTGTTACAAATATGTGTCTGTTCTTGTGCATGTACAGACCTGTAAGAACTATGATAAGATAGAGGTGTGGATGAAGAACACAAGGGAGGATGAGGAGAGCGACAGTGGGAGAGGGAGTTGGTAGGGGTTTATAATGGGGCACTGCAGACGCTGGGCCCTGGCCCTAATTGATCTCTGGGTAGTGCAGAGGGCCCAGCCTCGGGGGCCACTGGAGGGGTCATTAGGATGCAAATATAACAGTGTTTCTGCAGCACACACCAGACAGATGCACTGACAAGGGAGGGAGTGATGGAAAAAAAGAATTTGAATCAAAGCAGAGAAAGGAAATCTGCCTCTTTCTGTCATTCACCTTGTAATCTTTTTTTGTCCTCTTTCTTGTCTATTTCTTGCTGTATAAGATAATGGAAGGGATGCTTTTGTACTTTTCTAAATTGTCTTTTATTTTGGCAAGATCTAACTTTGACATTCTTGTCCCCAACAAACCAAGAAGATATCCATCCATCCATCTATCTTCTTAACTGCTTATCCTATTTGGGGTCGGAGGGGGCCAATCCCAGCTGTCACTGGGTGAGAGGCAGGGCACACCCTGGACAGGTCACCAGTCTAGGGCTAGAAGATACATTGTAACAAATTAAAATAAAATAATAAAAGTTGGCAGGTGTAGTTTTTCAAAGACTAGGAAATGTATTCTGGCATTACAAGTGAATATTCCAACTGTGTTGAATTTGAAAAAGTTAATCAATTTATTCTTCCAGATATAGATAAAAATGCTGATGAAGATTCATATTGCAACCACATTTCTCTGGGGACCAACCCAGCATCACTTTGTCATTTATGTTTATTGTGTTTGTACTGAAAAACCAATCATGGCCTTCCACTGAAACAAACCTGGACCTCTGCCCATGTACACTTCTTTCATTATTTGTCTTTTTCATGTCTCCATTTTTTAAGACAAAAGCTGAGGATATCCGTGGCAGAGGTTGGGGGGCTGGGGGCCAGCTAGAATGGGGATCGTTTTTTTCATTCTCCCCTAATTGACGTGAACAGTTCTTTTGACCCTAATTAGCGCTCTGTAATCTCTCATTTGCATATCACAAAGGCAACAGCATTTGCATATTTGTAAACGAGATGGGTCCTGCATCTGCATGCGTTCCCTTGTTTCCTTGTCTTTCTTCTTTGCCCCTTGCCTTTCTCTCTGTCTCTCTCTCGCTCTCTTTCTCTCATCATCTCCTTCTCTCTCTCTCTCTCTCTCTGTCTCTCTCTCTCCCCTCACATGGGTACAGTGCCAGAAAGTGGCAGCTACAACAGGGCAACATGCAGACAGGCACAAGAGGCAGACACCGGTCGCTTGGCACGTGCCCTGGCACAGCCACTGACAAGGAGAAAATGAGGCAAAGGGGAAAGGAAAAGAAGTTTGAAAGAGTTTGCAGGTGCAGGGAAGTTTAAGAAGTTAAAGAGAAAACAGTGAATGAGGGCATTAAGGATGAGCTGGTGAGAGACATTACAGAGCATTAGGCAGACCGATGATGGAGAGTAACAGGGTGAGATAGAGACAAATAATGCAGATAAAGGGATGAAAAATTGTGGTAAGATGCAGGACAGTGAGAGGGGATCAAGAGAAAAATGGGGACTTAAAACCGAAGCACTTGTCTACCACATGCAAATCACTGTCTCTGTGTCCACCAGTATTTTGAGATGGTAAATCTTTGCCTAACCAATGATCTAGCCAGTCTGCTTACTCCCTCTTGCAACCAACCACTCAAGCAAGTAAAGCAGGTGTTCACACTGTGTCAGTGTCATAATCTTCATTTCTCCTCTTTCTCCTCACTCCCCTATAATACACAAACGGGAGTTGTCTTGTTTAGCTGCAATTATTGGTAACCACTACCACTTAGAGCTAGTAGTTTTAAGTCATTATTGAAAATGGCCATGTCAAACCAGCAATTTTCCTTTAGCTTTCTCTTTTAATTTCCACCACAAATTCATTGCTTGTTCAAATACCTCTATGCTGTACAAGGTATCTTCATCTGTAAAAATGCATGCATCCCAAGGTGACATCCAGGAGCTCAACTAGAGACTACTCAGTCACATTTGGCTCACAAAAATAAAAAATACTTTTTATTGAGATACCCCTCTTATCATGTTCTTAAGGTCGATCTGTGTGGTTTTTATCTCCCAAGTTCACACATCAGCAGCTTTTGAGTCCCCATTTTTGGCCACAAAAGACACTAACATTCATCTGCCTTCAGTTACATGGGCATCTCTTTTTCTGTGTCCCTCTTAGTCCCCCTGACTGCTCTCCTCCTCCCCTTGTCAGTCCTGACCCCAGTGAATCAGCTCTCTATTACTATGGTAATGGGGGCTAATTGAATGGCCGAGGTGTAATGGAGAAGACAACACAATCTACATTATGATAAGGAGCCTAGACAACAGCCCTGCGTCAAGGGTCACCCACCAAAAAGGTGGGCTTAAAGCCCCTTTGCACCCCGACCTTCCCACACCAGCTTCATCTTTTTTTTTGTTGACTCCCAAGGATCCGATGATCCTGTGTGCAAAGCTTTGAATCATAATCTCAGAGTTTTTCATTCAGGATTGACATGAATTTACTCTGGCATACAGTTTTTGGTGTCTGTAGATGTGCTGTAAGTTGGAGATGTGTTTCAGCATTCCCTTATGGGGAGCAGGATGTAGATGTCCTCTCATGCAGGTATGATGACAAATGCTGTTCTCTACCCTGGCTGCTGTGATGCCAGGGTGCTGGAGAAGTGAGCGGGCATTCATTTCCTCTCATTCTACGTGTCCTCTAATGTATTCAACAGGGAAAGGTACTCTGTCAAACGTGAAAGCGAGGGGTCTGCTTGTATTGCCTTTTTTGCATATGTGAGATCATCTCCTGATTGCAGAGTTTGGGACAATGTAGTTCTAAATGTGGCATTTTTCGCCATTTTGACACTTTCAAAATCTGCATGTAATATAAACACCAAACATCTCATCAATGAAAACATTGAAATTAGCCACAGAACATTACAGGGGAGGAATAAAAAAAAATGTTGTGGTAAACTTTTACTTTTTAAATGGATATGATTTAGAAAGCAATTAAATCCCAATCCAAACTGAAACTTTTAGGTTTGGTGCTGTTCTGCTTCTCTTGAAGTGATCCAGTTTAGAAAAGAAAGATGGGAAGTGGTAATTTGGGGGGGGGGTTCTCCTTCCATTATGGCTTCCCCTGGCGAAGGAGAACAATGTGGTCTTTTACAACAAGGAGAGGTGTTTCCGTGAGGTGGACCCAAATTCACTTACTGAATATCATTAAAGAGGGCACATGGAAGGGAGAAAGTGCTGCTCCCTTTGATTTTGTTTATGTTCTGGAAATTGCATCGCCTTTGCAATTAGCCTGGTTGAATGTGTGAGCCTGTGCTTTAAACAGATAAAAGAAGGAGGTGAGAGATCAGAGAAGACACTCTTTAGGAGTACTGCTAAACCCAGCTGTTAACCAGCTGGTACTTTATGTTCTCCTTTTTCTGTTTCCTTGTGTCAAATAACAAACCTTCACCCTTGGCCTACTCAGTTGTTACACTTACAGAACTACCACACACAGTTCATTACTACAGATATTTAAGAGCATGTTGAACTTTAAAAATGATGTATAAGTTGTGTTCTTAGTGTTATACTCAAGATATCTGATGCAACCCACAAAATCATCTATCTATCCATTTGCAATTTATCCAATTCAGGGTCACAGGGGTGCTGGAGCCTAGGTGGGGTACACCCTGGACAGGTCCCCAGTTGGTCACAAGGGAACTTACAAACAAAAAAACGATAATAGATTTACCAACTTATTTGCTCTCTGTTTAATTAGACATTTATGATGTAATCAGTTACTTTATTTCCAATCTTTAATCATCCTCACAGTAATTAAATTGGGTAATCAGGATCAGGATATTCACCAGGTCCATCATTGAAGGATTTGGTGATATTTGCACTTGTTGCTATATCACCTATGCTGAAACATCTCCAGAACTGGAAAGGCACCATCTGCTTAAACTTATTAGGATCTGTGTTCACAGGCAGCATTTTTTGCGTTGATAGAATGTATTTTCTATACAAATCCCATGAAGTTCATTGTTAACAACTGTCAACATATTTAATATAAAAACTGCCTTGTACATCCTTTCTTTGGCTATACTTGTGGCACATTCAGTTGACAATAGTTCAGCTTTTGAAACACAAAGGTTTAAAATGTTACTTTTCTCTCACAGACCAATCCAAATCAATAAAGGGATGGGATTTAAAGTATCAGCCCTTTCAATGGTGGTGGAGAATAAAGTGACCTTTGCTGTTACTAACAAATAATTGATTTTTTTTTTTCTAACATTGACCTCACCTTTGTAAAGTAAACTATAGGGACTTCACAGTGAAGTAATGTAAAATGTGAAGTTCAGTGTTGACTTTCTAAATTTTGTCTGTATTTGTCTACTGGCAACAAGTGCTTTCTAACAGCAGAATGCTATTTTTCTCAAAAAAATGTGTTTCCCCACAATGACTAAATTATTTCTTGAATCTGCAACTGAATCCTCATCCTCTAAACCCACTCATCTCATCTTCTACCTTCCTCCCTTCTCCCACCCCTACGCCCTCTGCCAGTATGCCTCTCACCTTTAGCCACCCTCCACACTTTGTTGATGTGTAACTCCCCGACCTGAGAGACCCAGCGGCCATGCATAAAACATGTCATATTGTGCTTGTGCTTCTACTCAGGGCTAACCATGTTTTTCTTCATCACTTATACAAAGTGGTATCTTTTTTGACTTTTCAAACCCACGGAAACAACTTTCAGAAGTTGGACTCTGCTCTAGCTTTTAGGCTTCTTGGGAGAGGGGAAGAGTGAGGGTGAAATAATAACAGAGAGGTGAACAGAGGGTGGTTTCTTTAAAAACACCCACACACACCTTTACAGTCATGCACACACACACACACACACACACACACACATATACTGTGTCTGATTCCAACACCTGCTAAGTTGCAGCATCAGGGTCAAGCGGGCTGCACTTTGCAATCTCAGCACTACCCGAATGAGCAGAGCATCAGTGAGGAAAAACATAGAAAAAGGGGACACAAAGAGTGAAGCCAGAGACAGAGAGACACAGAGGGAGGGTAAGGAATGGAAAGAAGAGAGGAAGTAGAAAAGCCATTTGAAGCCATCTCCTGTCGGAGGTCTGGGCATCAACCACCTCTCTCCTTCACTCTCCACCTCCTCCTTGTCTTCATCGTGTTGTTGCTGTGTATTCCACCCCTGCTGAGGGCCCACTCATGCCCCCCTACCTCAGCCCCATATTGGATCTCAGTAGGTATTTTGTGCTTTTAAATGAATAGGCAAATGAGAAACAGGGTCCAATTGAAGGAGGGTGAGCAGTGGTAGAGGAGGGGGAAACAAGTAGCAGGGGAGCGGAGGCAATCGGGTCTTTGGGCGGAAACACAAGCCCCCACCCTTCACCCTGAACACTACACACAATCACACACACATACACCCAAATGTCAGGAGTGGCTAAGAGCCTGGGGGAAGGCATCTCATTTCAATATGGCCTCATGCCGAGTGCCCCGATGCAGCAAACTGGGAGACCCCCGCTCAGAGACCCACTGATCTGTGATAAAAGCAGCCCTGCATCCTCATCATCCTCTTCCAACTTCAAAATCCAATTCAAACTCCTCCAAATTGCTTATTGGTGTTTTTCTTTTGGTACACTGCACTCTCGTGTACTAGGGTATTTGCTTCATGTCACATTTTACCTGATATTTAGCTTTAAAGTGCATCTACTGTGGATAATTCCAGTTTATTACAATTCTGATCTTCTGTTTATAGTTTTGGCAATTCTGCTTTTAGTAGGAATATTTTATTATAATCACCAAGTTAATGCTGGCAATGCTGCAACATTGTTTAAAAGATATATG
Organism: Heterochromis multidens; assembly: GCA_015108495.1. NCBI lineage: Eukaryota > Metazoa > Chordata > Actinopteri > Cichliformes > Cichlidae > Heterochromis > Heterochromis multidens. The sequence goes on from VUQS01013861.1 coordinate 9,015, forward strand.
ATGAGGGAAGTAAGGTTTCTTACACATCCAGAATTATCAGCAAGACTTACAATATAGATGACTGAGGTGTTTGTGTGTGTTAAAGCACATAAGGCTACAGGGGTAGGTCAGCCTGGCCATTAAATATAGGGCCAACTACCTTTTATACAAGGGCTGCAATGCAATGTGCATATATACATTTTATTTTATTTTTTTACTAATTCTTGATTATTTTTTTTCTATTCTTGCAACTTTATCCCTGTGCTTATTTTTTAAGTCTTGCCTTCTTGAACATACTGGTTGAGGGAGTTTTTTTCTTTTTTCTTTGCTGTGGGAATACTTTTTTTTTGGGACAATGAACTGCAGCGTAACAACTTCATGCCACTTGTATTGTTTACTCTAGAGATCAGCTGACCACCCTGCAGCTGGTCTGTCAGCTAGAACAATGGAAATTCCAGTTGAAATCTGGAGAAAAACACACGGGATGCAAAGATGGAAAGAAGAAGAGGAAAATGAAAAATGAGGTGAGACAGCAGAGAGTTTTGGAGAAACTGAGTTATAAGCCATGTCTCCCCTCCCTGATCATGGGGAATGTACAATCGCTGGAGAATGAAATGGAGGAGCTGACAACGCTGGCCCAAAGTCAGAGGGAGTACTGGGAGTATAGTTTAATGTGCTTCATAGAGACATGGCTGCACCAGGATATTCCCGACAGCAACGTGTCTATAAAGGGCTTTTATACAGTGTGGGCTGAAAGAGACTGCACCACTAGTGGTAAGAGGAAAAGGAGGGAGCTTGCCATTCTAGTCATTTACAACACCCGAGTGCTTTCATTGTTGTCTCAGGGTACTAACCACATCACCTTGGACACCACATTAACCACCGTCACCCAGTATGTGAGCTGTCCCACCAGAGAGGAGAGAACAATAGATCTGCTGTATGTAAACATTAAGGATACATACATCTCCTCTCACCTCCCCCCACTTGGTAGGTCAGATCACCACCTGGTTCACCTCACCCCCTGCTATGTAACTCTAGTCAAGAGGCAGCCTTTGACCACAAAAACAGTGAGGAGATGGTCAGAGGATGCTTTTGTGGCCCTGCAGAGCTGTTTTGAGGTGACTAATTGGCAAGCACTCTGGGAGTCGCAGGGAGAAGACATTCATGGGCTCACAGAATTAATCACGGACTACATAAATTTCTGTACTGATATCATTCCAATATAGACTGTGCAGTGTTATCCAAACAACAAGCTGTGGGTACAAGGGACATCAAAGCACTCCTCAACAGGAAGAAGAGGGCCTTCAGAGCTAGAAATAGGGAGGAGGTGAAAACAGTTGAAATTGAACTGAAGACATAGATCAAGGAGGCCAAGGAAAAATACAGGAGAAAGCTGGAGTGAAAACTTCAGCTTTTGAATGCTGGTTGATGGATCAACAACAGTGCAAGGAAGAGTAGCACATAGACCAGTACCACATATTTTTCACACTACCCCCATCTGACAACAGATGCTCTCTGCAGGTAGATGGGCAGTCCAAAGCTGCCCACAGACACTACACTAGCGTGCCTCCTCTCCTTCCACTCTAATCACCTTCACTGTAGACCAAATCAGGAGCCAGCTCATGAGACCACTCAGGCAAGTCTGCGGGCCCCAATGGCATGAGCCCTAGGGTTCTCAAAGCTTGTGCCCCCCAGCTATGTGGAGTGTTCCATTACATCTTCAGGATGAGCCTGAATCTGCAAAGGGTCCCTCTGCTGTGGAAGAGGTCATACCTTGTGCCTTTACCAAAGACATCACATCCCAGTGGCACATCCCACCATATCACACTGTCTGCCAAACATGATGGAGGCACTGTTATGGCATGTATGGCTGTCAGTGAAACCAAGTCACTAGTATTTATTGATGATGTGACTAGTCATAGAAGTAGCAGGAAGTATAATATAATAAAAATAATAATATTTGTAATATTTTGTAATTTTGTAATATATTGTATTATTTAATATTGGTATTTTAACTTGTTAATTACTTTTCTTACTGTCCTGGAGCAATTGTGACCACATAATTTCCTCTGATTCTGATTCACGTCTGTCACATGTGCTCAAGGTGAACTTGCTCTCGTCTGTGAAAAGCACAGGGCACCAGTGGTGGACCTGCCAATTCTGGTGTTCTATTGCAAATGCCAATCAGGCTCCATGATGCCGGGCAGTGAGCACAGGGCCCAACAGAGGACATCAGGCCCTCAGGCCACCCTCATGAAGTCTGCTTCTGATTGTTTGGTCAAATCATTGTATTCTGTTTTTATTTACAGTATCAGTATACATTATATCTGTTCATGGGACAACACTGAAGATATGACACTTTGATACAATGTAAAGTAGTCAGTGTACAGCTTGTATAACAGTGTAAATTTGCTGTCCCTTCAAAATAACTCAACACACAGCCATTAATGTCTAAACCGCTGGCAACAAAAGTGAGTACACCCCTAAGTGAAGATGTCCAAATTGTGCCCAATTAACACCCCCCCACACACTCTCTCATACTGGTCACTGGAAGTTCAACATGGCACCTCATGGCAAAGAACTCTCTGAGGATCTGAAAAAAATTCCAGTGGCAACCTGTGAAGCTCTAGTGAACTCCATGCCCAAGAGAGTTAAGGCAATGTTGGAAAATAATGGTGGCCACACAAAATATTGACACTTTGGGCACAATTTGGACATCTTCACTTAGGGGTTTACTCACTTTTGCTGCCAGCAGTTTAGACATTACTGGCTGTGTGTTGAGTTATTTTGAAGGGACAGCAAATTTACACTGTTATACAAGCTGTACACTGACTACTTTACATTGTATCAAAATGTCATATCTTCAATGTTGTCCCATGAAAAGATATAATGAAATATTTACAAAAATGTGAGGGGTGTACTCACTTTTGTGAGATACTGTACATTTTACACAGCATCCCAACTATTTTGGAATTGGGATTGTAATGACCTGCCAACACAAGTTACACAATGACTATTAAAGAAAGCTCTTCATTGAATGTAAAATTATGTATATGCACCTGAATGCAGGAAAAACATTTTCCAGGAAATGGCAAACTTTCTAAAATTCAATTAAGAATGCCTGCAAAACAAGCTTCTTCTCATTGCTGTAAAACTGTCGTATATGATGTATAACACCATTCAATTCAATTTCAATTTTATTTATATAGCGCCAAATCACAACAAAAGTCGCCTCAAGGCGCTTTATATTGTAAGGTAAAAACCCTACAATAATACAGAGAAAAACCCCAACAATCAAACGATCCCCTATGAGCAAGCACTTGGCAACAGTGGGAAGGAAAAACTCCCTTTTAACAGGAAGAAACCCCCGGCGGAACCAGGCTCAGGGAGGGGCAGCCATCCGCCGCGACCGGTTGGGGGTGAGGGGAAAAAGACATG
>VUQS01013865.1:3376-16393 GCA_015108495.1 Heterochromis multidens
AAATGTGCAGGTCAAGGCCTCAAGTGATGAACTAAGTGCTTTAAAGTCATTAATTATTGGAAACACGCTAGTTCCACATTACTTAATGAAAGACAATGGGGGATAATCTTCACAATAAGCAAATAATAACAATGCTATTTCTAACAAAATTTTGTTCATCCAAAAGTCAAATTTGAAGGATTTGTTGATAACTTTTTATGGAACATGACTGTGGTGGTAATGATTTACTGATTTGTGTTTTTTTTAAAGAACTGACTTGGAAACTGTCTGATTTATTTGCCATGAAATTTTGCATATTCCTCTGATATTGAATTTCAAGAAGTCTTGGGATCCCTAAACGTCTGATCATTGAGTCAAAATGTTAATGTGTCCAATACTTACTTTAATGACCAAATACCTGAAGAAAGGAATACAGTCCCAGCAGGCTCAGCGGTACTGTGTGTTTGGCTCTGATTAGCACTTGTTAACACTGAAAAAAAGCTTTACTGAAGCCGTGGCTTGTTAATATTCAAACATGTGATCAATAGAATACTAGCTGCGACTTTTTCTTATGTCTTCTGGTTATTTGTCCATTCTTCTTTGATCTCTGTAAATGAGCCAAGGTTGTCCCTGTTGGCTATATACAACACTATATAAAACAGTTATTTTTCTGTTGATAAATAGGCAGTGTCCTTGTCAAAGAAGTAAATAAATGATATAAAATAAAATGGTGAAGATGGTAGTTGTTACACCTGCTTAACATCAGCATGTTAGCGATGTTATTTTGAGCATGTTATAAACCCGATGTCATCACTTTTTGTGCTTATAGAGAACTTATGTTTCAGTGACATTTACAAGTGTTTACAAAGTAAATAGTGAACTTCAAGCCACGTCACATGTGCCAGAAAGCTTGTAACACATGCTGACAATCAGCAAAAATGCAATTCAGACTACCCCAAAGTTAAAGTTGGAAATGTCAATTTCAGTTTCCCAGAGCATTAGTAAGTTCTATGGCAAACTGAACTAGTTAGAATTCTGTGTGTGTGTGTGTGTGTGTGTGTGTGTGTGTGTGTGTGTTGCTGTAAAAGGAAAAATAAAAGTAGAATGAAAAATGCACTTCTTTTTGTCACGTGCACTTCTTTAATGCATCTTTAACACATCCTCATCTTAGGTCTGCAACATTGAGGTTTTCAGAATGACTTTTTTTGCTAAAATAAGCATAAATGTGGAAGCAGAGGGTGAAGAATAGACTTTTTATTTTGTCTTTAAAACTGTAAAAAATAATTCAAAGCTGCAGTAGTTTTCCAGAGCCATTTAAACTGGTATTTGACTAGACTCTGTATTATGTGCTGAAGGTCTAACCTGCGTAACTGCGTAATTTTCATAAAACCTTTCCCAGTTTTTATTCTGCTCTTGTCTTTGCTGTGTCATTCTTTTCACCTATTTTTTTTTTCTAAATAAGGGAGGCATTCACCTTCATTCTCACCCCTCGGCACACACATGTCCCTTTTTTATATGACAGGTAGTTAGCTTGTTAGTGTCTGACAAAGGATCCAGGTGGCTCGGTAACCAAATATAGACCAATCACCCAGTATAAGGACACACTGATGCAACCTTCAGCATAAATCCATGCTCATAGTGTACTCACACATGAAGTTTCTTTGTCCTATTTTTTTATGTATCCACTATCTCTAATTTGAACACAGATGTCTGACTGTACAGCTCTCATCCCAGATACAGAGAATTGTTTCATTATCCTCAGAGTGTCAAGGCATTCTTTCCTCAGCCATACAGCCTAAATGGAGCCTGAGACCTAGCAGTAATGGGTGACTTGTTTCCTGGGTTGATATTCTCAGACCCAGGCTCATGGAGAGCCAAATTAATTGAAACCACTGGGGTGCATGAGAGGGCAAGTGTAAAGGAGGCTGTAGGGGATACTGGTGTTTCGGCCAGGGACAGGCATAGCCATTTGAGGAGTTATAATCTGGAAAAAGGGCAACACCATACCTCAAATTTCAAATGCTGAAATTCAAAATAAACACCCCAACGTCTTTAAACTAACACCTAGTTCCTTGTGAAGTAGTATAATATGGAGAACTAAAATGGGCAAAATGGGAATACATAAGTAAATAAATAAATGAATGAATAAATAAATACATTTGAAAAGTAAATAAATAAGGAAAACAGCATGACAGAAAATAAGTGAATAGTACAATTATTGAAGTAAGTTCAACTGTAAATCTCAATCTATTTCACATTGTATTTTGCCTGTATTTTATAATATGTGGCACGGCATGTACCTGTAGTGATCACAACGTTTTAACTAGACACAAAGCCAAGTAAATCATTAGAGAAAACCATTTAGAGACCAAAAAAGTGAAAACCAGAGTACTTAAAGTTTAGCAAAGTTTCAAGTTATTGGAAATATTTCACTTCCACAGTGTCTACCCAGCTGTTTTTACCTGGGCCTTTTTATAGTAACCCTCTCACACTCGGCCATTCCCACCCCACTATGCACCTGTCTCGTGTGTCTCCTGAAGCTCAGCATGCTGTCCTTCACTCTCTGGTCTGTATAGCCTTGTGGTTGCCCTTCATCTTAAATTGATGAGAGAAAAAAATGTCTACAGCATTTTTTGTTGGGCATCGGATAACTACCATTTAAACTGGTATGCATCTTGCAACTCTGCTGGTTCACCAGTTCTAATCATTTAAATTCTGAAATGATGAAAATTCCACAGTCAATCCTGAATTTACATCTCCCACAGAGCAACGCCCCCCAGCAAAAAACAAAAAACACTAAAGTTTGTGAACCACTGCTTTAATGTAGTCAAAACTCTTTACAAACCTTAGCACAGATAATAAACTATTAATTTACAATTGATTGAAATATTCGTTGTGACTTTATTTCAATTATAATCTTTAAACTCTTGAACAGTGCCAAAAAGCTGAATCTGTTCATCTGGACGTAGCATTTTCAGTGGGAGAAACGTTTCGTCACTGTCCAAGTGACTTCTTCAGCTGACTGCAGGTTTCCCCAACCTTATAAACAGTACATTGCATAATGACCAAAACCAGCACCATTGACTAACAATGGGCCATGAGGTCCAGATGAACAGATTCAGCTTTTTGGGATTCTTTTACCTGGATTATTGAGCATGCATCAAGAGATCTTGAACAGTGCCACTTTTTAGTTAAGGCACAGGGCTGTACATGAGTCTGAAAATTGTGCCTGATGTTTTTTCGCCAGTTTTCTACATTGTGTTACTAATAACTCCAGCTTGCAACAAAAGAGGGAGCCCGCACAAGTATAACCGCTTTATTTACAAGAGACAAAAGCAGAAAAGTCAGTAAATCAGTGGTGCAGCGTATGGATGTGTGAGTAAAGCAGTTGTGTCCATCAGCCCAGGAGCCTACATGCCTGCCATGTGGAGAAGAGAAGAAAAGAGCAAGAAAAAGTAGCCAGGCCAGCTGTTTACATACTCTAGGCCACAATCAGCCCTTGATGACAGCCAGCTGGCTAGGCTTCTTCAACTCCACCCAGAGTTACATGACCTACAAAGACAACCTGAGGAGGGTCATCACAACTGTATTAATTTCTCATCAACAATTCTGATTTCCTGTGAGTCCTCCATGCCTTGTTCTTTTTCCCCCATCAAAGAATAACAAAAGTTTGGGTGTTATGTTGATTTAGTCAACCTTTAGTAATCACTGGCTACTTGTATTTATGCAGCTACAACAGCATTTGCTCTTTCTTCCTTCATGGAGGCAACTCAGCCAAAGAGGGCAAATGTCTGTTGCTCTGGCAACGTCAGCATTGTGCATGTCCTTGCTTTTGACAAGTGATTTATAAATATTTGTTTTTAGTCTGTAAATTGTCTGTAAATTAAAAGAATATAATGTTTTACTCAAATATAAAATTGCTGAGATTTCAGAATGCAGTTGTTAAGTTGTCTTAGCACAACAAGAAACATAATACAAGGCAGTGGTTTAGCCATGTTATCAAAAAACTTTATTCAGAGGAACAAAATGAATACACACACATTTCTGGCATGCTATTTTTGACTGAGTGCTGTTTTATGTGTCTTTATGCATCCACTCGTTATGTGTGTCATGCAGCCATACAGTTATTCTTCAAAGAAATGTTGCCACATTACCAGATCTCAGAATAATTACAGATGTAGCTGAATAAATAATTGCTTTTTGTTTACGACACTATTGGAAAGGGTATGATTTTCAAATAACAAATCACAAAAGCAGTTTAATTATCACTTAATTAAATTATTACATAATTAACACTGTCAAAACTGAGGCTACTAACAGCATTTGCCATTGCTATGCTGTACTTAACACTAATGCTATCAGCTGATTAATAACCAAAAAATGAAATTATGTCTGTTGTCTTGTTCATATTTTAATAAAGTGCCTATTTTTTGGTCATCAGTGGATGTTGTGGTTATGTGAGCTTAATGAACTACAACTTAAAATTATATTTAAAAAATTCTGTAAATTAAAACTGTAATTTTCTTTGGTTTTTTTTGTTTTTTTTTTGCTTGAGGTGACACAACTTAAAAAGTCCAACAAAAAGCTCCTCTCTAGCTCTCACACTGACTCTTTCTGTGTTCACTCTTATAATGTTCGATGTAACAATTCTTGGGAAGCTTCTATTGCATTATCACATAACATGTCATCCTCAACTTAGTTATTATTATTTCAGTTCACCTGTCTGTTGTCAGCTCCACTCCACATGTGTGTGCAGGAGGAGGTGCACTCACAGTGAGAACAGTAAAAGGAGATGCTAGCATGAGTGTAGTGTTACAGTCGCTTCCTCACAGTCAGAAATACAGCTTATTAATTTAATACCGGTGTTGGATCTGAGTACCAATACTTGAAGCCAAGGCATCGGTATAGAATTGCAACTGGAAAAAGTTGGATAGGCGCATTCCTTTATGGTTCAATCAACTATCCACCATGTGGAGCTCACACTAAACATAAACACCAGCTGCCCAGTGCCTATTCTAGTAAAGCCTATTCAAACAAAATGTCTGAAAGAGAGGGAGAAAAGAGAGAAAGGCAATATCCCTTATTTTAATTCTGAAGCAGAAATTGTAGACAATTATAAGTCAATTATAATTGGCATGAAGAAATGGACTCTATTCCGATTTACAGTATGCAAAATATGAAATTATGGACAATTTATTGTTTCCTTTTTTAGGAAAATAAATGCCAATGATGTCCATTCATGGCTTTCTTTAGTTTTCCCTGCTCTAGATAAAAAACAATCAATCAAACAAACAAAAAAACTTCATTTATATACCATTGCAGCCTTAAACTTACCAGTAAACGTATCACAATTTTTTAATTTTAGAATTATGTTTCAGTTATTTTAAGTTCTGAGTAGTTTCAAGGATGTTGCTAATGGAATATCTGAGTAACTGTGGGACACATAATGAAAGCTACACAGATGTTCTTAGAAATGTACTTGCTTTTCTCACAGATTGATTTAAGAAAGAAGAACTGTCGGTGATCCTCACAATAACATTATTTTATCTGTTGATTTAGAAACAGGATAGATTTTGGCCATGCTTTATAATCTTTCTATCTTATACATGTGCAAAGACAGGCCTGAGGTTTACTTAATGGGTTAAAAATAACAAATTGTAAATTGTACCAGAATTACACATTTTCCTCAAATTGTTCAAATTTACTTAGTAAATATCTCCCACTTTTGCTTACTCTTTAACGCAGACAATGGCAAATAATTCTCTGAAGTCTGACATTTCTCTTTGAATATATTCTCATGTGAGATTGCTTTCTTAATCCTCTGTTTTTGAAACTGAACTGTGTGCAAAAGATTGTTTTGCTCTCTGCGAGGTGATTCTTGATTTTTGCAGGGCATGACCCTTTAGCAGTAGAAGTCTCAAACCATTTGCATTCTGAAATTGAAATGTCTCAGCTTTCAAGCAGGTGCAATAGTGTTCTCTTTGACTATTTGTACAGCCACTTTGTGTGCAGACCAGTGTTGTTAGATTTTCAATTTACGTATTTCTGCTGGCTACCTTTGACCACAGTTTTTTTTCATTAGTTTAAAAAACAACTTGTATGTCACTCATTTCAACACTGTCACCAAACTTATTTTGAATTTTACTGTTTTATTATAGATAGATAGAAAGATAGATACGTTATTGACCATTGCTGTACTTATGTTACCATGGCTTCTGTGTACCCTCAGCAATCAAACCATGACATGCTTTTATAATTTGAGAGGATTCATGAATGTGTATGTCAATTGCTATCAAGCATGATCACGCACAAGTCTGCTTTCCAAGATTCTATATACCATAGTAATGAAAACTGAGAATAATGTAACCCATTACTTCATTTCCCAAAGAGATCGATATCAGAGTTAGATGTAATCTTATTTGTGGATCTGGACAAGCTTTTCACAGTTGGAAAACCTTGATGATGTCATCACTGAACAAAAACATAAAATAACATCAACCTTTTGAAAAGGGGTTTTCATGGATGATGAATGATCAGGGGCCTTTGGGTTGTACTAGTAGCTAAAAGGCACGATATGGGCCCCAGTTACGCAGGACTAAAGGCCAGTCAGTGATCCCATGGTAACCACTGGTTGCCAGGGAAAAATGTGTATTCCACGACTGGCTAGAGAGTGGTTGTGAGAGGTTGCTTGCTGTCACTAGGTGAAATTGGTCAGTTTGGTGAATTCCATGCAAATACAGACGGTCACGGCAGTCTGCTAGCAACCAAAGCAATCACAAGCAGGTTTTCAGTGCAGCACCCTCTTTGCAACTGATTTGACTCAGTGACAGCCAGCAACCTTTAGCAGCCACTCACCAACGAGTCAGGGAATACACATTTTTTCCTAGTTACCGAAGGTTGCCAGGGGGTCACCCACCAGTCTCTAGGTATATGTGGCTGAGGCCTAATGTATGCAGATTTAAGCTAAATCCTTCTGTTATGTCAAAACAAGAGACTGTATTTAAAAGATGGACACAGGCACCGTGATGCCACCCATTTTTTTCTTGAAATCCCTTTGTAAAGCCTAGAACTGAACATTTTGGCCACCACCATCTTGGTGTTTTGAAACCAGATGTGATGAGACACTGCACGTTCCATATGGTAGTGACTTGTTAGTCATAAAGTAAGCACACCTTAAGCATTCTGCTTTTCTCTCCTCCTCTAAAGGTGATGAAAACATAATGAACATCATGTTGTTTTCAATTAACATAAAATAAGTGACTGAGACCATAAACCCATCAGGAAAGTCCTTACTGAGATTATAGAACAAGAGAACCGTATGGTTGTTTTCCCATAGACTTCTATGCAATCAAACTTCTTTATGAAACCAGTGGCGTTGCCCTCTGCTGGCCATTAGAAAGAATGCTGGTTTAAGGCATTTCTTAACTTTAGTTTTCAGACCTACAAGCTATATCCATCTTTATATACAGTAATTCACAATATAATTTTCTCATTTAAAATCATTGCACCTAAACTAGAATTATGAAATGCAAGTGAATAGGTTAAAATTACAATTAGCTTAGTGTATCATGTAATAAATTAATGGTGAAATAATGGTAAAATAGTTGCCTGACTCTCTCTAAAGGTTAATAAATGCAGCACTTCTAAACCCTACCAGTTAACAACATTATTTCAATTTTAAAAACAAAATATTTTTCTTGTACTTTGCAGGAAGTCGTGATTTTATGGAGTTTTTTGCATTGAGGGGTTCTCAGAAACAAGGAAGCTACAATTGTCAGAACTGTCATTTTTACATCCAGCAGAAACTCTGTAATATTCTTTCAAGCAAAAGCAAATAACCAGAGTAAAACCCCCAGCTAGGCAAATTAGTGTTGTGTGAACACCTCGGTTCACATAAACTAATTCAGTAAGTTTAGTTTAGAAACTTTCATTCTTTTTTGGAAACGCTGTCATGTTGTCTTCTGTTTATTAGCTGCTTGTATCTTCAACTTAATTCAACACTATTTCATTTTTTTTTATGTTTTTCAAAGAAAAGAAGGCAACAGCAGTTTTAAAAGTACACAACAGACTCAGTCTTCAAATTCTTTAATTTGTTATTCATTTCCAAGTGTGTTTTTTTTTCCTTTTTTTTGTTTTTGTTAACATGTCAGTTTTAGCATCTGTGGCCAGGATAATGTATGTGTGTGTGCGTGCATGCGTGTGTGCGCTCGTGTGTTTGTGTATTTGGGTGAAGAGTGGGGTTAAACAGAGGGATTGCTATCAGTTGATGTTGACCGCCTGTTAGACCCTTAAATCCATTGGTCTTTGTTGTGTTAAGAAGCTTTGAAGCTTCTATATGAAAAAAGAAGCTTTGAAGGCCTCATCATCCTTACAAATTAAATTTAGACTTGAGCCTTTGCACAGATTGTTGGCTGTAATCTTTCCTTCTGACAATCTCTCTTTCTCTCATAACAACTTATTAGATGTGCTGTGATTTAATCTAAGTGCTGGTGCAAATACATGAAATGCACAAGAAAAAAACACGGTTAAAGAACCCTACAACAACAGACGTAAACACTGCGTGAGCTATATGCTAGCTCATAGTGGGGGCGTGCAGATCCTTCCTGCAGGCTCTCACTGAGACTGACTCTATAAATCTCCTGAGAAGTGAGAGCAGACTTTTCTCTTTATCAAGCTTCTTCCAACAAGCCACCACTGGAACCATTGAAGAGATTCAAGCGTGGAAGCAACAAAATGGCATGAATTTTTTATGTAGTAACTGTATTGTGGGGGGATTTCTTCATATTTTCTGCTGCACTTCCCAGCTGTGAGGCTCTCAGCTCGAGCAAGCTCCTTGTAGGCTCACTCCCATGATGTCAGAAAGGGTGATCAGACAGCCATGAACTTCATTTCTTTCATGACAATACTCAGTTAAAGCCTTGTCAAGAAAAGCAGTTGCTGCTTGCACCCCACCTTTACTAAAATTAGTTTTTGTTTTTTTTTGTTTTTTCCTGTATGACCTACTGGAGTGCGTGTGTGGAGAAAGGATGATAAAATCCCTCTCCATTGTCTGAAATACCACCACTATCTCCCACATTATTTAGGTGACTGACAGCTGCAATTGCCCAGCCAGCTATACAACCAGGCAGTGTCGACAGAAGCCTGAGTAGCTGTGATGATACTGTATGGCATGATGATGTGGGTGTTACAGCATCAGCAATTTATGATTGAGGCTTTTTTTTTTCTACAGCAAAATTTGTTTTGGTGTCACACACAGAGCTGCCATCGCTCACACTGAAAACTGTAATTTTCAGTGGACAGTTTTTCTTCCCAAGGCTGCCTCAGCTTTTCTTTCATGGATGAAATATTCCAAGGTGCTCACCGAAACACTTTCAATTTTGATTCTAGTGTGGCTAACTGAGGAAATACAGATGGGCTGATTTTGGTGACACTGTTATTCAATTTTCTTCTGATTTCTTGACTTCTTAAGTGCTGTAATTCAGGCTTACAAGGTTATTGTCAAAGTAAGAAGAATAATTACACAGACATCCTTGGATTTTTTCACAATTCCACATCAGTCAGTCAGAGATGTAGGGTGTGTCTTTATTTAGATAGAGATTGTGGGTTTTAATTACACACAAAAACGATGGGGGTTTCTCCAGTTAATTTTACAAGTACAAAACCAGATTGATATATCAATTGTGATCAAGCCAAAACATGCTCATTATATTCCTCAGAGCAACTTTACCTACATTCTTTGTTTTGTAGCATAAGCGAGTTTTATCTCAGTTTTGCTCTTCATCAGCTCATTGGTTATATCTCTCTATATAGCTGTTAGGTTCCAATAAATGTTAATTGTATCAGTCAGCCATTTGATACTTGTCAGCTACAGTTTTTTAAACTTGTTGTCAACAAATAAAGCTGATAAAATACTGGTTGATGAGGGAGAGATTAGAATGGACAAAAAACAGAAAAGCTAGGCCAAATCAAAACAACCACAATGGTTCTGTGATGAGCTGAAAGGAAATATATATTTGGATGATTCTCTGGGTATTCATCATTAAAAAAAGAAGAAAAAAAATCAATCTGTATACGAAAATTGAGAAACATTACTGTTATACTGATGCAAGTATTTCACATTAGCTCTCTATTATTGCTCTGAAACAAGCTTAGTTCTTTTTAAATTTCCAACTCTGTATTACCACCCCAAACTGTTGATTTATCTCTTCCATAAATAAGAAGGTCAAAACACAAATACACAGGCCCTTCAGGGTGGTTGATGTTCATGCAGATAATGCAAAGGTCAAGGTTAGTATGTAAGATATCTCCAGGCCAAAAGGAAAATGTGAGGATGAAAGTGTTACCATCTTGAATTAGCTGTTCTGTGTAGCTCTATGAAATTCTTGTGGGTGTTTTATTACTTTGAGCAATATTTACTTTGAGTAAAACATTTTATAAAAGATTGTACCAACACCATTACTGTTCTAGTTGACAAAATAGACAAGTAATAGCTTGAGCCAGGACCAAAATACGTTTACTTCACTGTATTTTTTGCTAAAATGTTTCATTTATCCAAAGACTAATGGGCCCTCTGGTGATGACTTTAGCTTGCTTTATCTGTTTCTTTATGTCACCTGACAAATGAGACTTTCCATTGTATTTTGCATTAAATTGGCAACAGATCTCAACCCACCAAAATACATTACTTGTACTGGGAACAATCAAAAGGAGAGGAAAGGCCCCATGCAATATGGCTGAATATTTAGAAGCCTGAAATTTGAAACTATGAATTATTCATTTGTGGCACTTTAATGAATGAGAAGAGAGTTTCCCTATCATTCATAATCTGTACAGCTGCTGTAATGTGACTCTCTTGCTGCAGGCACTTAGTGGGGTTTCCAGCAGGCCATGTGATACCTATGCATAGGAAGAAGGAACTGAAATAAATGTTTAGTGCATGCAGAGATAGAGGGATTGCCTGTTTTTTTTGTTTTGTTTTGTTTTTTAAAACAAATACACTGTTTGAGATTGTAAACCGAAAGCATTAGAAATCATCTAGTTATTGAGATTTCCTGTTAGTCTCCAAAATCTGTAAAATATAGCAGTAGGGCTTAGAGAAAGAATCTGCAACACACTGGCTGGAAGCAAAGGAACAGAGGTATCTTATATATAGTATATGACTGTTTGAAGGTAATGTGCAGCTTCACATACAATAATAATTACCACCTGGATGCAAGGAAGAACATAGATACACGCTGACACCATAATGGATCATGACTCATATTCTGAATTTGTGCTCTCAGATAAAATCTCAAAAATTGAATATATTTTCACTCGAGGCACTGAAAAAGTAACCTGATTTGTCCTTGATTTGCTTATTTATTTATGTGTTGGTTCCTGTTCCATAGGATTTGCAATGATGAAGTCAGAGTCTCTGTATTTCTTGTCTGGATAGCCAGGGTGCCTTGTTATACATGTTAAGTATTCCTCTACTTATTCAAAACAAACCCCTGTTGCTGCTGCCAGAATGATAAAATGCACTCTTCCTTAGAGAGTCTATTTTCATCCAGAACAACTATACACTGTGTTGCAATAGTGAATGCAAAGTCTCTTTTCAGACTCCCCTATACGTTGAATTGCTGTTATAGTCAAGGACAGTGAGACAATAATTGTTTTGTCATTATGACTACTTGCAAGAATTCTTTGATCATTTAATAGCTTTCTGCCATTTCTTGTTCAGTGGAAAATGTATACAGAATAAAAACTCTAGATATCTTAACGCTAGGTTAAAATATGGCTCAGTTCTGTTTGTGCTGATCAGTTTTGAAATATCTATAAATATTGTTCTGTGATGGATTGGCAACCTGTTTGGGGTTTACTGTACTCTTACCCAGTTTCACCTAGGATAGGCTCCTCCCCCGCTACCCTACTTCAAGAAGCAGTTGTGCTCGAGTCATTTGAGGCACTTTTATAAATGGTTGCCTGGAACAGACTGTAAAATGCTGAGCTGAAGAACTTGTGTTCTGTGGAAAGTCAAGCGTCTCAAAAAAAAAAAAAAAATTCAAAACCAAACGTGTTGATTAATAAGGGTCCTTCACTTACCCTACTTCATATATTGGTTTGTTATCTATGTTACAATGGCATTTTATGGGGAACATGAAGTGCCTGTGCTAACAACACTCACAAGTCTCTGACAGTGTGTGGTTTACCCAAACTACCTTTATCTAGAGTCCCCCTGGTGTGCTCCATAGACTGTATATAAAAGATGGATATATATAACTACCATGATGTCACCCATTTGGTTCTACACTCCACATTTTGAAGCCTTAAATATTAGTGTTGGTTTCTGGGATAAGAAGAGACCATATTTAGACCAAAGGCTAATTCTAGCAATCTGGGTTAGCAAGCTGCATCTATCAATTATGCAGCTGTAATACGCAAACATAGATTTATTAAATACTATAACCAAAACTAAAGCAAAAACGTCTTGGACAGGCTGTACTCTATAGCAAGCCATAATATTTTTCAGACAATTCTATTAAAATGCTCCAAACATGAGCAAGAAGTCCAATTCAGACCTCAATTAAATCAGGCATGCAAAATTTTAAGGCTTAAGAGTATCACAATGGATAGTGTTACATCCTCACTGCGTACGACTCTGGATACTGTAGCTCCTCTTAAAAAGAAAGCCTCAAATCAGAAGTGCTTAACTCCCTGGTATAACTCTCAAACTCGCACCTTAAAGCAGATAACCCGTAAGCTGGAGAGGAAATGGCGTCTCACTAATTTAGAAGAGCTTCATTTAGCCTGGAAAGAGAGTTTGTTGCTCTATAAACAAGCCCTCGTAAAGCTAGGACATCTTACTATTCTTCACTGATCGAAGAAAATAAGAACAACCCCAGGTTTCTCTTCAGCACTGTAGCCAG
Organism: Heterochromis multidens; assembly: GCA_015108495.1. Classification (NCBI taxonomy): domain Eukaryota; kingdom Metazoa; phylum Chordata; class Actinopteri; order Cichliformes; family Cichlidae; genus Heterochromis; species Heterochromis multidens. The sequence goes on from VUQS01013865.1 coordinate 16,261, forward strand.
GCTGACAAGGAGTCAGAGCTCTGTCGAGCCAAGCATTCCTTTAACCGTAACTAGTAATGACTTTATGAATTTCTTCACTAACAAAATTATAACCATTAGAGAAAAAATTATTCACAGCCATCTCACAGACGTA
>VUQS01013870.1:12299-27076 GCA_015108495.1 Heterochromis multidens
TGTTGCATCAAACAAAAATTTTGTTAGATATCTAGCTGAAGCAGGGCGCCGGAAAATATAATAGCCATCCCGCTAATTCCACTGATTGCACCCCCCCCCATCCTGTCTTCTCGCAGTTTTGTGGCTTCCTCTCAGGTCCTATTATTAAAATGACCCCTCTGTGGCCGCGCAGTGAGGCCCCCTTGCCTCCTGCTGGCAGAACTGTGAATGGAATACTTTAGCAGCAATCATCACCTGGAATATCCTCTTGTGCAAGTGTGTACTGATTGGAGAATTATGCATCCACTGGTGATACTCCCTTAGGTAAATGTGTAGTCAGTGGTGTTCTTGCAGAACTATCCAGCTGGACATTTAATTTGAGGAATCTGATTAAATTTCTCATTTAATTACCCAGTTCTCTGCAGGGCCATTGAGGACAGTCACAAGGGCCCTTTGCTTTTAATGTGGGCCATCTGCTTCCTCTCCAAAATGCCTACCTTTTCAAAGCCCCCACAGCCTCCTGGGCATCCTCGCATGATCCTCCAGGCTGCACTACCTCCATGTGCACAGCAAAACACCATCGTGGTTGACAGTTACTCCAGACCCTACTGTATTCTCACTGATCAGGTGCAGTTAACCTGAACAGAAGTTTAGGCATACCTTTTTTTCCTGTTTTTTTTTTTTTTTCTTCTTGTTCTGGCACATCACACAACAGCCCCCATGCGTGTTTGGTTTTCTCATGCAATCTCCAAAAACCTTTCTGCAATAGATCCAGCACACTGACCCTTATGTGAAGAAGTCAATCTCCTTAGACCAAAAGAACATCACATAATATTCTAAATAGGGATAAAGTTTACTGTGGCTCATATTAGTGCAAATGAGTAAACATCAAGCCATCCATCCTCTTAACCGCTTATCCAGTTCAGGGTCTTGGGTGGGGCGTGGGGGGTGTGAGGTACAATCTGGACAGATTGGCAGCCTATCAGAGGGCTAACACAGAGATACAGAGAGCTATTCAAGCTCACATTCACACTTACAGCCCAATGTAGCATGTATGTCTTTTACCCAGAGGGTATACCCACACAGACCCTGGGAGAACATGCTTACTCTACACAGAGAGGCCTCAGCCAACCAGGATGCAGGAACCTTCTTGCTAATCACTGCCCCACGTTAATCATCTAATTACGATATAATCATGAGTCGAGCTCCACATTTCAAACATTCACCAACATTTTATTGGTAAGTAGAGTTTTCTCAGTTGAATGCAGGTTGAATAGATGCGATCAATCAGTTAGTAGATTTAAAAAAAACAAAAACATTTTTGATTCATTCTCTGAACAGTTTAATTTATATTTTTGGTCCAAACCTTGTCGTTAGCAGTATATCTGCAATGTCTTTTTTATTTATTTTTTTTAATATACTGTTCCGGCAATTTACTTTTCATGTAATGGGTATATGCAAACTCAATCAGAAAACAGTGCACAAACAGCAATCAGTTCAAATTTAATTAATTGACAACATAAAATTAAAATGCTATGATCACATTCATGGTCATAATCTTACCAATAAGGCTCCTCAAAGCCAAAGCTTTGATGTCCTTGATTTTCTTTCCAAAACGTTGCCTTGCAGCTGTTTTGAAATCAATCATGACATGATCCAGGCTTGTGGATTTAATAAAAAGGATCTAAGTGTGTGTATGTGTGTGTGTGTGTGTGTGTGTGCTCCTTTCTTTTCAATCAATAACATTCAAATAATAGTAAAACAAAGCAGATGGGTGACATGCTCTTTGCAATAAATTCTGACTTGAGAGTATTAAAAACAAAATGAGATCTTCATCAGACGAGTGTTTGTACTTGTAATTTTGCAGTCGCATCTCAGCCCCTGTTGAAACTCAATTTTCTCCTGAACAGCAGCACTTATTGGCCTCCCTACATGCAGTGCACTGTGGGCTTCTGAAACATGTAAATTAGGGGAACAGGCAATACATTCAAATCAATAATACACCATTAAGGTGCATTTATGATATCCAACCCAAAAGTCTGAAAAATGCCCTCGGGTGACGCTGCACTAACTCAGTCGAGTGATGCCTTTTTTTTCTTTTTTTCCTTTTTTGATATACTTGCAAACATATAAAAGCATAGTCACGACCAACCTAGTTAAAAAAAAAATGAGTCATAGGCGTTTTTTTCAGTCCTAAAATCATCATCCTGAGCATCATTCCAAGACCTTGAAATATCAAAGGAGCGCAAGTCTTTCCAGTTTCTTGTAGTTCATGAGATGTTTTTAATGTTCGCTATGACATTTGACATTCTAATCTTGTTCCCCTTTGGGAGTTTAGACCCTAAAGGCATCCTCACACGTTCTCTGACAGTTAAACTGTGCCCTGGATTGAAAGAAAGAGGAAAAGGATAGAAAAACTGAGATATAGGTGAGTCCGAGCATGACACCAGCATTGTCCCACAGGCATCTCCTTCACTTTCACCCTTAAGTGGTTCGAGAATCACACTTGTATTATTTTTTCAAACATATTTCACATGTTGACAGTTGCTACATAATGTACGAACGTGCGCATCAATTATGTAATGCAATTCAGGCTATGAACATATATAATTTATTTCATTCTCAGTCTCCTACATTATTTAATCTAAAGCTATTTTTACAATTATTACTCTCCCCAAATAGTTTTATCTTTTGTTGGTCTGTTCTTTAGTTCTCCTCATCGGTATGTCATGTTGCTGCACTTGAATCCACGGCGCATTAATGCTGCAGGAGGGTGTCACGAGTGTCTGTCAGCCTGGGCAGGACACCCTTAAAAAGGGTAGCACTCAAAAACTGCAAAGAGGGGGTTCAAAAGGTTGCTTCTAGCGAACCAATAACAGTTTTTTTTTCTTTTCTTAAATGCCTTAAAGCTAAAATGTCAAAAAGAGTGAGAAAGGGAAAGTCACAATTAATGTAAAATAATGTGATCTTCTTGTCAGTTTGGATTAGTGATACATAACTACGAGCCTAACATGCATTTTAAAATCTAGGTTGTTATATTTGCATTTGAACTACACTATAAAAATGATCCTCATGTTGTGACTGAATTGTTTTTGAAGCTGATTTTCAGAGACAATAATAGGCTCGGAATCAGAAAAAAAAAGCAATGTGACTGTGGCAACTATCTTTTAATTCAAAGATTAAAGGCCCAAACCTGTGTTTTGAATGTTGTACCAGTTTTCTGGAACCACATTTATTTTAGACTACTGCCAACAATTTCTTTTGCTGCTTTCTTGGCAGCCATGCTTTCCATTTAATGTCTGCATGACATGACAGACAACTTAATCCATTACAAAGAACATCATGTCTGATTTTATTTTTGTCAAAGTCATGTTATGCTGTGTTGAAATGCATTTGAAAAGTCTGCTTTTGTCGTGCATTCATGTGCTGCGGGAAGTCAGTTGCCAAACAAATCTGCATTCATGATTTATTCTGATAGAAAGCTGTGAACACAATCAATTAGCAAATATGTCCTGACTGCAAAAGAAAAGTATGAAGTAGGTACTTTTCCAGCAGCTGGCTAAGCCCTGGATTTCGAATATGTTCACAGTTTTGCTTAATGTAACGACTTAAAGTTGAATTTTACTTTTGCAATTGTGCATGAAAACAAAGTTTCCCCAGAGAAAAGAAGGGTCTTAATAGTGATAACACTCAAACAAACAGTAACAGAGAACAGATGGGAACCTTTGAAGTACAAACTTGTGTAAACAGGAAGATACTTCTCCACTGATATGATGTGCCACTACTACCCCCTGAATTGATTACACATTATATTGTATTCTGTCTCCTTGAGCATAAAGATGTCTCATGCAGCTGGTGTTGAAATAAATAAAATGAAATCTGACACCTTTTCATGTCACAAGTGTAAAACAGCTCACACACATTTTTTTTTTTTTTTTTTTTACAGTGAGTTTTTAAATCCTTACAAAAATCATACAGTTTTTACAGATTCATATGTACAAATTACTTCAATCATCAAAGTAATGGAGTAATCTCAAATGCAGAGAGGTTTCGCTATGATGTAATATGTTGGTGCAGTTGGCCTAATTCTGTAGGCTGGAGAATAATTTTCTTTAATGTAGGGATAATGAGAGAAGCATGGAAAGTTTTAGATTGGGGTGGTCAGTTAGATCAAAGAAATGTGAGGAAAAAGAAAGACAGAGTTTGGGAGGTGGAATGAGAGACTTATGTGAATGATGTGAATGATTTGAGGCGGTAGTAGTTACTATTTGAAGCCAGTAGAGGGTGTCTGCAAAATTCATGTTGCCATTAATCACTGCAGTTGTTCAAACCACCAAGGACCATCAGTGAAGCTCCTGAAGAATATAATAGATTCATTTTTCACAGAAGGGCATCGAATCCCAGCAAAGAACTCGTGGGTGATTTAATAGCCAAAAAAAATGAAGGAAAAAAAATCCAGAAGAGAGTGTCATCATGTTTAATATGGTATATCGATGCTGCAATAATTTACTTGATATCCATTGGGGAGGCATAGCACAGTGTTTGTGTAGTTGTTTTAACCAGCACATAGAAAAATAGGCATCCTAGAATATTCAGCAACACATCTCTGCTTATAAGGTGAAACATCTCTCTCTGCTCTCTTTTTTTTCTTCCCTTTTATAAATAATTTGTACCAGAATCAGCAAAGCTCATGGATCAATTTTTACTTTTCTTTCAACTCTTTGCACTAATTTGCAAGTCACAGAGGATTGTTGAATGCCTGTGATGCAAAAATGCTGGAGAAAAATGGAGAGAGGGAATAACATGAGAGTTCTTGAATTAAGAAGGGAATTTGCATACATGCAAACATGGCTCCTTCAATTGAATTTATTCAAATCCCATGTAGGATGGCTACATAATGGTTGTAGGATATTGAGTTACAGAGGAAATAATATGCTTATAGTTTACAGCTACAATTTCTCTCCCTGACTGCTTCTAAATGAAAGTAACATCTCAGCGAAAAGCTGTGGTGGCTGCATCTTGGTCATTTTTACAATATTAGATCATTAGGCCTGATTTTATTTGCTCCACTGTTTCTAAAAATGTTGGCTCATTGTTTAATTAGAGAGCACTTATGTCCTTGGTGTGGTTGAAAAGAGTAATGACAATCCTCAAATTCCCCTCATGTCCAAAGTCATTAAAATTAAGATACCTCTGACTTTCGTCAATAATTCAGATGTTGCTGCATTCATCTCCCTGCTGGCACTAGCTGGCATCTTTTTAGACACAGAGCAACTGCAAGGGCTGGCAGATGTTTGTACACATGGCCACACAGTGCTGAACAGAACAAACTGTCAGAGTAACGCGTAAAGGAAATCAGCTTGTCAGCATCGTGGCAGAGGACTGCATTGTATTGTGTACCATATCCATAACATGATTTGAGCATGATATCCCACATTAAGTGTTTCATGTTGTGGGTCTGCTCAAGTCTTCTGTGTTAACAGCTGTGCGCAATAGGTGTGAAGCTCATCAAAGCTTTCTGGTTTACATTTGTATAAAGTTAATCCATAGCCACCCACAAACATCAGGTAACCCAAGATCTTTTTTTTTTTTTTAACCACTTTTTACCAACCTATTATTTAAGTCAGTCACCAAACACCTGCGTAAATCCCACTATAATCAGAATCAGAATCAGAATCATCTTTATTTGGCCAAGGTTTTGCACACAAACAAGGAATTTGACTCCGGTTCACTTTGCTCTCTGCATGCAAAAAAAGTGCATATGTGCATATGACCTGACTGATATAACAGTGGGTTATTTCACAATGTTCATGAAAGTGACAGCCTGAGGGAAGAAACTGTCTCTGTGGCGGCTGGCTTTTGCAAACAGCGCTCTGTAGCGCCTGCCTGAAGGCAGCAGTTTGAACAGTTTATGTCCAGGATGCGAAGGTTCTGCAGAGATGTTTTCTGCCCGTTTCCTAACCCTGGACCTGTACAGGTCCTGGATGGAGGGAAGATCAGCACTGATGCTCCTCTCTGCAGACCTGATTGTCCGTTGCAGTCTGGCCCTGTCCTGTTTTGTAAAACACCAAACACAAAGCTGGCAGTGAATCCTGTCAGTGAACTTTCAATTTATTCCATCGCTAACAGAACCTGCTGAGGTTAGCCTGATGCACAACGTTTTTATCCTTATGTCAGCATTACATTTTTATGTGTCCTTTTCCTGCCCAAATGAAATGTGTTCTCAATCAGATACCTGCACTTTCTGTGGACTTCAATTAGCTTCACAGGGCCGGGGAGGTCTGGAGAGATGACCTGAGACACATTTCTTCATGCCAACAGTTCTTTAGTTCTGGGTTATTCCTGTTGTCTTCAGCTATATTAATTCCCTGTAATATATAATCTTCTCAGGTCAATTTGACATGGTGAACACCAAATGAGAGACATACATTTTGGAGGAGGTGGTGTAAGCTGTATTCACAGAAAATATGCTAAATATTTAAGTGAAAATGTGAAATTAAAGAAAGACAAATCAACAAAATCAGAGGCGAACGCAGTTTAGGATTTGAAGTTAATTACGCCATCACAGATGAAAGTGGCGTAACATTAATAATTTCTGTAAAAGTATGCAGCTGTATGCATAACCTATTATGAGATGTAATTTATGCAAAACTGAGGAATGAATATTTTACTAGCCTGCTTTTTTTTTAATCTCCAATGCGAGTGTGAAAAATCACTAGCCAGAGTCTGAATGCAGCATAAGGGAAAACACAGCCAAATAGTGCTGCTGGGCAGGTGCCTGGAGTTCCATTTGAGCAAAGCAATTATGAAAATTGAAGTTATGCAGATGAACAAAAGGACTGCTATTGGGAGATGTGTCATTGTCCTCTATTCGTGTCACACACGGCCAAAAAAGGTATATTTCCAAATGTATTTTGGTAGAAACTATAGCTCTGTTGTTGATATGTGCCCACAGTTTTGCGGCTGCAGTTAAGAAAAGAAAAGCAGATTCCAGGCAGTCCCTATGCTGCGCTGTGAACTACAAACAACCCAACAGCAAGGTCAGACTGCTTACAGCACTTTATTAGTCTGAATTAGGTTTGTTTACTCTCATAATGGGTCTTTCAAAACAAAAATGAACCTGTTAAATGTCTGAACACTAAATGGATTTTAAAGTTCCTATATCTATCTTAATTTAAACATGTAACTCTCACCCATATGAAGCACAGACTCTGCAGAAGGATGCCGTCTTTCCATTTTCATTTTCCATATTTAGCTCATTTTTGGCCGAGTTAGCTTATGCATAACTTATTCCACTTTTATCAGTCACAGTTTCATCCATGGATTCTTTTTTAAAATAGTTTTTGAGTCCCACTGCAAGTAAACTCCAGCGGCTCCATAGTGTAGTGGTTGGCAGTGTTTGGCTCGCTCTTGTTACTTCAGTATCTGTTACTCAAGTCTGTTCTTTAGTTTCTTTAGATCTCAAGAGATTCTTGTAAGAGAGAGCATGGCGAAGACAGCTTTCACACATTCACAGAAACAAATGTATTGCTGCCATTGTTGTCGCACTTATGCTTACATACCATGTTATTTGCTCTCGGCGGCAGTTGGGATGCGTTGTGTAAAAGCGGCGTACACAAAGTATACAGATGTCCATGCATAATCAGAAGTGCAGAAAATGAAAGACCAGAGACAAATTTCAACCTGTGATCTCCTGTGAAACTTTATGTGCTGTCAGTGTAATTTGTCACCTGGATTCGTGGCACTCTGCAGGAATTTTATTCTGCATGCTTTATTTGAAGGATAACATGACAACACCACGGCATCCTTCACCTAGTTCAGTGTGAGATTACTGCTTACTGTGGTATTTTTGTATAAAGGAGAGATGATATTTTATGGAGGTGGAAGCAAAAACATGAACTTTGCCATGAATGCTCTCTCATAAGTCTTGATTATGTACTTTAAAAGGTCTCATATTATTGTATTACTGTGGTGGTCTGGTTGTAATAATTAAACCTACTTCAGATCTATATGGTAACCTTTATACTATACATCATCAACCTTTGAGGTAATATGCAGATATTACGCAGGAATGATAGCTTCCTATGTTAGATATGTGTTACATATACAGTAAAATATAATCATATGCAATCATAAAGCTTATTTTACTATTTTATATTTTTACTTTGTTGCCTAGAGCAACTATGCAGTGTAATTTGTTTGTTTTGCAGTGACAGCTTTGGAGATGAGCTCCATTCAGTCTCCCCCACCTGAATCATTGCTGGATTGATGCATGCTGAAGATCATTTTCTGAGCTACTCGTCTGTGTGGTGGCTCATATCCAGCACATGCTTTGTTTTAGGTTCCAGAGAAAAAAGATGGATCCAAATCCAAGAGTAGACAAATAGAAGCCTTCCCCTACCTGGATGCCAAGATTCTGCCTTGAATCAGATTAAACTACATTATCGAATGCACAGAGTGGACTGAAAATAAATCAAGCTTTATTGTGTGGAGGAGACAGATACATGTCCCACGGGAGAACAGCAAGCTCAAGACATGCACAAGAATTTTACATTTAAGGAAGTACACAAAATGCTGCAGTTTTCAATAGCAAAAAAATAAAAATAAATAAATAAAGAAGCATTTTTCCTCTAAATTAGGTTGTCCAGATGTCTTGCATTCTTACACTTAGCACTCAGGAAACATTCTGAGTGGAAATATGTTATGGAAGATAAGGAAGGCAAACACATTTATCTAGTTTTTAAGTTCCTTTCATAGCAGAAATCATTCACCAAGTTTCTTCTGCATTGTGCTGCAACAACAATACTGTCTTACTCTGCAGATATATGATACAGGCCAGCATACAGAGCATAGATTCAATATAAACGTGATAGCAGGCCTTACAGTCGAAAAAACAATACACTTCCCCGGACACTCCCCAAGCCTTTCTTTCATCGACCAACCTCATGCTGCAGTCATTGTGAAGTCTATAATAAAAATGCATCAGATGCATCTCCCTGTCCTCAGCAAAACGTCACTCAGGGGACGCCATGTAGACGTTTATGAGAGCTAATGACCGACGGCTTTTAGAATCCCACGACCATCAGCATAATTAGGTTCAATGCCTGCTCTCAACCCTTCGTTTATGTGCCCTTGAAAGAAAAAAATGGCAAGTGATATTGACAAATGGACAAAAGAATCCTACTCAGATTGCAGAGTCTGGATATTCAATGTGATGTTGCCAACAACAGTCTCCCTGTCTCACCCTGTAGGAATTATGTTTTGGGTAACACTTCACCTTGACAACTCTTAGATGCACCACATGGACATTGACTTAAATGTTTATCATACTATATAATGTAGTTGTAGGTTAGACACATATAGTGCAGTGAGGTTTAAAATTTTTATGACATCATTTCTCATCCAATAAACTGTAATACTACTGCTATAACTGGTGTAAAACAGTTATTGAATGGCAATATATCAAACTAAATTACAGGGTGTTTTAAAAATAAACTGGCTATGTACAACTCATTCAAAGGCAGGTTAGGAACTTAGGAAGACACTAAGCCTGTTTTGGAGCTTTAAGGCATATTATGTGGATTTCATTAAAAGATTGTTTACCAAGTTGTCTTGGAGACTAAATAATAATTTATTTGACTAACTAAAAATACATAGGAAGCTGCATATGTATTCTAACAGAAAAGCAAGCTAATAATATAATAAGAAAAATAATTAATTCAGGTGTTATAAAAACAAACTCATTAACAAAACATGACATAAAACCAATATAGTTCAGGCTAGCCAGATTAGGAATACTTAAGTTTGCAAGGAAAAATATGCATAGTATGATTGGTATTTACGAAAATGATGATGCTCTAATCAGTTCAGTTCATTTTATTACCTTGAGCTCAATCCTTTATGTTTTAATTTATGTTAATCACGCTGTATTTGCACATTGCAGATTTACAGTATATTAATGCAAAAGACGTTATTCGAAGTTCACAAAGGCACTTCTTTTCTTACCCGTTTGTGATTTAAATTCATAGGTGAAATGATGAATTATGGATGTGATCCCTCATGACTGGTTATATCTCCCACCCAACCCCAGCAAGATGCATATGTAATTAGCACCTCATATCAATGTGGGATTTGAAAAGTGTTTGGATATGCAGCAATATAATTATGATTATCTCATTTGTTTCTGTAATTTCCTCTTTTTCAGATGACATTTTGCTCAAAATGTGTTGCGTAATTGAAAAAAAAACAAATAACAGTACCGCGGGGACAATACTTATTTCACTTCTTTTTTGTTGATTTTAGTCAACTTGTTAATTGCTTTTAATTTCTCGATATTGGTGAGTTATTGGGTTATTGTGCTCTGTTTCAAAATACTGACCCTTGTCTAAATTGCACTGAAAGAAAACTCTTCCTGTAACAAGATCTTTCATAATTTAAGAGAATAACATTGTTACAAAGGCAAAGGAAACTAAATAACTTATGTTCAGCTTTTGCTCTTCAATGATAGGTACATCATTTGCATCTATGCAAGTGAGGACAGATTTAAATCAGCATGCCGAGTCATATTCATGAAAATTAATCTTGAACATAATACACATAATTTCTAAAAGAAATCTAGACTAACATACCAGAATGTGACATAATGTCTAATTAAATCTTATCTAACACCACATTTTGACGGGAAAAGTCAGTAAATTGAAAAAACTCTGTCATATCCATAAAAATGGTCTACATTAGATATGCAATGAAAAGTATCTTCTTAACTGCAATGGAAGGAGATTGCAGATTGTCTGTGTAGTAATTCCTCTTCTATTTCCAAACATCTTCTCATTAGTTTTGAATTGTGAGGATAAGTGTTTCCACCACAGTTGAGTGCACGTTCTCCCCATTCAAAGCTGTCAATTAAAACTCGGTGAGTTTGCGTGTGTTGACATAATTTCAACACATTTCAGTGAGTTGAAAGCTGGACGCAGATGCTGAAAGAAAGCCATGCTAGCAACAGAGTCCAAACTGAGAAGAAGTCACTGCCCAAGCAGTCCTAATAATTATGCTTAGGTGGGTTTTCATAAAATAACAAATACTGCAAAAAGATTTCAGACCTTAAACTATGGCTGTACAATTACAGATCTTTCTAGTTCACTTTTTTTTTTTCAGATCGGCCTGCTATGAGAATCACAATTTCAATCACACTTACATTCAGACATAATTATATCCATTGTGAAGCAGCACAGACACTACTGACAAAAACAGAGCCCAGATCCATCTACAGCATCTCTACAGTCCAGACCACAAGTATAGACACAGTTACACTGTAGCTGTTCTTCAGGCCCTCATTTATAATTTGAAATTAAAAAAAAAAAAAAAAGCATGTTATGTTAAATGGCTAAGTCAAGGCTGTAATAGGCATACAGAGAGGAATTTTTAACACATGGTCCTCCAGGTTTAGGACTTCAAACATAATATACCTGATGTCAAACAAGATAATCATATTTAATAGTTTGTGGAGAATCTTTTTGTAGTCAACAACTGCCCATTGGCATCAGCAGACATTTTGCATATTCTCTGCACTTCTTTTGCAGTGGGATCTCTCTCTCTTTATTCTGTTGTTCATCAAGTTAAAATACAGCTCAGTCCAATTCAGGTCATGTGACTGCCTCATAGATATAAGTCTTCACCATGACATGCTCTTTGGCTGCTTTAGTTGTGTGCTTTGAATTGTTTTCCTATTGAAAGACAACATGTTGTCCAATAGATTTGATGCATTGGGTTGAGCACACACAGTGCTCTCCGTATGCTTCTGCAATCATCCTTCTGCTTCTGTCAGCAGTAAAATTATCAATAAATGCCATCAATAAAACAGAGACGAGGTGGTTTGTTTTGGATCATGCTCAATTTTCTTTTTTTTCCCCTCTTCCAATTATTGTGATAGAGACTGAATTTAATTTAATGTGTCCATGCTTTGTTCCCTCAAAAACTGATGTTTTTGTGAGGGTTCGCATCTCGTGGTGAATCGTGCAAGGTCAAGGTGACAAAATCTCCTGTTGATTATTGACAAGGAGACATTTACACCTTCATCCCAGAGAGCATTGTTGACTTGCTGTGAAGCCATATAGGTTTTTGTTCACCATGCTAATGATTTTGTGATCATCCTTGATATTCCTGTGGACACCTGCTTTTATAAAAACATGCACCTAAATGGTGAATATTGCAGAGTAACTACTTTTGCTTTCTCTCTGGCATAGTGAGGGCTGTTAAGGGCTCACTGTGTATTGGCAAATGATAAGGCCCATTCACAACGAGTCATTTGAAAAGAGGGAATGAAAATAAAAATGTCAGGCTAATAAAATGAAAAAATAAAAATAAAATTCAGCTATTTTACTTCTTACCAATTTTGTGCACCAATGTCATTAATTAATTAGCAACTAGCCTTCCCACTATTTATATCATCTGTTTTTCAACTTCCTGTTGCCTGATTGTCATATTACTCCTTCCAGTTTGTATTCTTCTAGCTTTTTGATCTTTTTCCTTTTTGTGCTGCTTTATGCTTCTAGTAGCTATATTTATGTATGATTTTCTTGCTTCCTTTTGGAACATTGCCTTTTAGGTAACCCTTGCTGGAAATGTTTGCTAAACCGATAGAGCTCTTGTGTATAATCTCCAGCCTGGCAGTAGAGGCTTAGATTTTGGATTGCGGCCAAATTATCCACCATGTCTTTACCTAATCACTTTTCTGTGACTTTGCTGGAAAAATCATGAGGTGAAGGAGAATTCATAAGAAGTTAGGAAAAGAGAAGCATGGAGCTAACTGCATTTACCCTAGACTACTTTATAATGTGAAGGCGGATGCTGTTGACATAGGCCTACTGTGGTGAAACTAAAATGGTCAGAAGATGGACTACAAAAAGCACACCTTAGATACCTTTCCCTGTGAATTCTTACCATGTTGTTGACAGACATGACCTCATTACCAAGGTTGAGTTCTTTGAAAATAAGTGAATACATAAAAACTCACATCAAGATTAGCTGCTTATTCTGTCCACTCATATTTTCTCTTCACTCTCGTCAGATGATTGAGTGTAACCACTGCTTTTATTATGGCTTTCAACATCTGTGACTGAAGTTAAAATAATTAATGGCAATCCATAAAGGCTGGAAATATAGCAATGCTCAAAATGAGGTCATAACTAATGCAAACTGAATTATGAGAAACCTTAAATTCAGTTAAATCATTCACAAGAGCATTCAAAGAGCATTTTTCTAAATCCACAATACAAACTGCTTCATGCAAAGCAACATCTTCATAATAAATGTTATTAAAGTTGGATAATGTTAATAGCTTCCCTGCTGGTTTAAAAAATTGTTGAAGGTTCAAAAGATATCTCTATATTGTAGGAGGTAAAAAAAGGAAGCACTGAAGCACCTTTCCTTAGTATTTAGAGAATTCAACCAGATCTTATTAAGGTTGCCTCACAGATACTTCTGGGTCACTTCACTCAGTTAGGAACCTTTCCAAAGCAAAATTGACTATTCTACCGCAGCCCTGGTGTCCTGTGTTCGGGTCGTCTTCTATGTGAACTCTCTTCAAATGTTACTTTATGTAATAACTTTAGTGGCTAGAAATCCAGCTCTGCACTCTATGCCAACTCCAGTCTAAAAGCTGCTTCTGCCATGGCTGAGTATTTCACTCATCAGCCTACACTTCTTCCAAGATAAGTCCTTCCCAGGATGTCTCTCTGTAGCTGAGAGCAAGAATGATGCAAAGGTTATTGGACTTTCATTGTGTCTGACGTGACCTGACTGCACCGAGCCGTTTACTCAAGTGGTAAGGAAGGTCAAACGGTTATATCACTAACAGTCATAATAATCTGCAATCAGCTGTAATATATTCTCTTCCGTCTCACACTACTTGCAAGGGGTTGGAAGTTTTAAAAAGATGGTTGTATTCTGAATCACTGCAGAAGCGATGACTGCTGCTGCCAGTGTCTCAGTGATCACACTCCCTCCTCCCTCATTTGTCATCCAGCCCTCTGCTTTGTTTAACGACACAAATCAGTGCACATCATGCTGTTCAAGCTCCACTTCTGCACTGTTTAGAAAAGAAGCCATGCTTCAGGATACTTATGGAGACGCCGCTAGCTCACACAAACCCGAGTGAAAGCTTTACATCACATCATGGTCCATGGTGTTTTAAGCTTAAGATTACACGTTCAAGAATCTTTAAATTGTTGTGGAAGCTTAAGATTACAAAAATAGCTTAGGTGCAGTGCAGAAATATATAAAAAAAATAAATAGGTTGTAATTTGCCATTCATCATATGCTGCCATGTGAGGCTCAAATCTCCTTAATGAGCAGAGTTTGCCAGTCATTGTGTCTGCCATCACTAAGTGAGGCTATTACAGCGTCTAATGAAGCTGATTCATTTTTACTGGACTTCCCATTATTTTATTCCAAGCTGTTATTCTTTCTATAGACAACTGAAAATGAGTTTCTTTGTACAGAATTACATGGAATAAAGCTTGTTATGTAGGATCTAGAGAGCGGCAGCATACTCCTCGGTGTGTGCTGAAGAAGTGTCTAAAAGCTATTCCACTGTTGACTATCCCCCCGTGAGAGCTAGCGACACTGAAATGCAGAGAATTTGCAATAGAATCCCATTAGATTGATGGTTCCTTCTTCTTGGTGCATGTTTCATTTCCCTGTTGTTTGCCACTTACAGCAAAGCTACACATCCCAGTGTAATTTCCCTGTGTATGGCTGAAGTTTTGCAAGTCTAATTTCTGCCCTTGAATTGAATTACA
>VUQS01013870.1:27096-40329 GCA_015108495.1 Heterochromis multidens
TAAAAAAAAAAATTTTATACAAAAAAAAAAAAAAAAAAAAAAAAAAAAAAAAAAAAAAAAAAGCGGTCACAGCCTACAGTGTATTTGCATTTGGATCATTTAATACTCTACCGTCAAGGATCATTAATCTTGTCTTTGCTTCATATACAAACTGGGCATCAATAACATTGGTAGGGTAGGAGCAAGACGGTATAAATCACACGAGTAATATTTTCAGTTAATCAGGCATCCATTTTTTTAAATCAACAAAAGAGACATAAAAATTAACAACCTTGTTTCTGCTCATGCTCCCATTTAAAATAAACTGTGTAGTCAAAATCCTGTGGCACATTGGTTTAAACAACAGACACAAACACTTTAATTTGTTACTCTCTGCTTCAGATAATCACACACTGTGCATAGATGACAGTAACATAACAGCAGCCTCACATTTAGAACCTGTAGCCAGCTCATTTAGCACCACACAACACCCACAGCTTAATTAGCTCCGTCGGTATCATCTGCAATTCTGAATGCTTTCACAGCATCTTTTTGATGCTTGGCTGAAAGACACATTTTCTCTGTAATTTAGCTGGCTACTAATCTAATCATTACTATATCTTGGGAGTGTTTTCTCACTTTTGCGGGCAGTTAGCTGTGATCTGACGACCTATATTAAAACCTATGCTGTGACTGCACAACGCTAACTGTGACACGTTTGAGGCTCTAATTGTCGTGATGATTAATGAGCAAAGCCACACGACTTATCCCACCTAGCTGTTGTGGAAACAGTTATTAGGTGGATTCCTTGAAGAAGCTCTTTCTTGTTCAAAGCTAACCAACATATTGGCTCCACAGAGAAGGCAAACTAATTGTTATTAACTGGACATCAGGAAGGATTTTTTTTTTTTTTTTTTTTACAGAATTTAGATTATATTACTGTATAGAGACATCCTTTTGATGTCCCAAGCCCATTGCTGAGGTCTGGAAAAGCAGTGTTCTACAGGAGGAGGAGGAACACAAGTGGTTGGATGAGGACACATGTCTCAAATAAATCATCAAAAGACTTTTTGGGAATAGAAAACAAAGATCAATAAACAACCACCAACTTTGACCTACCTGTCTGTGCTTCAGTTACGTACAAAGCAAAAACTGTGTGTGCTATATTAGCTGTAACTCACATGTTCCACTTTATGATTTTACCTCTAAGTTACTTTAAATCTTTTGGATTGATACAAATTTTGCCTATAAACCAGGCATCACCTGTCACACCCTTTGTTTCTAGCCCCACCATCTCCTTGCCTCTATTTTCCCTCTCTCTTTCTCGTGTGTTTACTTGTGTGTGTGTCTGATTATAGGAGTGGGGACAGGTGTGCTGGAACCTAAGCTGAGCTTCACCAGCTGCAAACACTTCTCCTATCAAGTCTACTTTCACTACCACCACTTTGCCAGAACGTAGTCTCTGCTTAAGCACTTCCATGAATGAGTCAGCCTCTTTTTCTCTTCCTAGTTTGCTCTCTTTGTTGGCTCAGCCCGATTCCCAGCTAACTGGATCCTTCTCTGCCTGGCTCTCTCTGCTCTTCTCAGCCCAGATTCCAACCCAGCCTCGGTCACATCTGAGGTTCCCAGCAACTACATGCCCAAACCCTAACTTCAGTTTCTTGCTGCCAGTCAAGCTTCTCCAACCTTTTCCTGACTTTGTTTTACTTGGTTGACTTCAGCAGTCTTTTAACGTCTTCCTCAGCCTTGATGTAACTGTATATTCTGGCTAAGAATGTGAACCCACCAGATGCTGGACTCCGCCTGTAAAAACTTTAGTTGGTGGTATACACAAACTAAGATTCTCAAGTCATTATTGCCACCATGAACCTTAGCTCAGATATTGCTCCCACCAGTCTTTAGCCAGCAGCCTGGTTGGTTAGGTTGGGCTCACAAGAATTAGTTCTAGAGCCAGCTCACCACTCTGACTACTATTAGTCAGCCAGATGGTTTTCTGCCAGCCTGTCTCTGCCAGTTTTCAAACCAGCTGACTTAAACCCCTGGCATCACCTTTCTGGTGGAAATGCCTTACCTCAAAGGCCTCCACAAGAAGGAAGCTTGGTTCGCTCTAATATCTGGCCTCTCAGCTACCCCTCATCCAGTGTCTCATCTATGCCAAGTCAGTTCCTAGGCCCCTTCCACGGTTGGCCAACACAGAGTTTGTCCCTGCGTCTGTATCTTCTGCCTCTGACAGTTGACATGAAGGCTGTCCCAGAGCTGGCCTTCTCCTTACTTTAGTCAGTCAACAAATCCTATGTTTAATTGGTCAACACAGAGTCGGCCAAAGCAATATCTGTCCCTGAGCTGGCCTTTAGCTCTCATTCCCCAGAGTAGGCTGATGTATTAGTCGGCCCCTGCCTGAGCCAGCCTATGTCTGCCCTTAGCCTTTCCCCTAAGAGGATTCCAGTCTGTGGCCCTGGCTCAACCTGCTCTCCTGCTGCTGGACTGTCCACCCAAGGCTACTGGTTCCCTGCTCTCCCTTTGCCTGGAAAAGCTCCAGACACGGGTTTCAATCTACAAGCCCGGGTTTCCTAGGTTTCCAGCTACTAAAGCTCTAGTTTCAGTTCTCTTGCTGCCAGCCCAGCACCTCTTCAGCCTTTTTGTCTAATCCTTTATTTACCTTGGATAAATCAACAGTCTGTTGACCTGTTCCTTTGCCTCTGTCTGCACATGGGTTCAACAGCCGAGCTGTGATATCACAATCTACAGTAAACCCTGTTATGTTTACTTTCAACAGTAAGTTAATTCTACTGCTGATACTTCACCACTTCATGTGCTTCATGTGCTCATGTGCTTTACAAACAGCGGCACGTGGACAGCTGCATGCCTTTATTGTGGAAGAGGAAAATATCAAAAATGGGTTTTGCAGTTATCTTTTAATAAACACTTTACTCCAGCTAGGTTTTGGTAATGATTGATTTTAAACATTTTCGGATTTTTTTTTTGTATGACTAAAATAGTTTTTAAATTGTCTGTTCAGTTTGATACAGGTTCAAACACACACATACACTCACGCACAAAAACACTGATGTACTGATGGGCCTGATAATGCCTCTAAAATGAAACAGGAGCTAACATTTAATTATGATGGGGGGGGGGTATGCTGCCTTCCTTTTTCAGTTTTAATTTTTGCTTCATAAATTTTATCTCAATGCTTTCCATGATACAGCATTGAGAAGTGTGCAATTAACTTGGTGAAAACAATGCTGTCATAACTGACAACATTTTGTGAAAGCTGATGAAGTAAACATGAGGTAAAATAGATGGACTGATCACTGACAGGGAGAGAGAGAGATAAGAATACCCCCGATTTCTCAGTTTGTACATCCTTGCATCCTCTCCTCGCATTTTAGTCCTTCCCACTAGAGATACAAGCATAGACAGTATAAAAGATAGCCACTGTGATGTCAGCCATTGATTCCGTACTCTGCATTTTGAAGCCTAAACATTAGCATTTTGGCTGCTGCCATGTTGTTTTGGAGCCAGAACTTACGTGTATGGATGAAAGGATGGTGTACTAATTTATCAGCTAATGCTAGCAAGCTTGGTTAACATGCTGCATTTGTAAACTGAATGGGTCCAACACATTAGTGCAGACTAGCAGACTAATAAAATACTGGACTTTGACTCACCAAAACCAAGCGTAAACTTCTTGGATGGCCGGTACCACATAGCAAGCCACAATATTAATCAGTTAATTTATTAGCAATGCTCCAAATGGCACCAACAGCACACACACACACACTCAAAGAGGTCCAGTTTAATGACTTGAAGTAGGAGACACGGATCGCCTCCAGCAGCCTGGGGACACTTTTCAATCAACGTGGCCAGTCCTCAACTCAATTATCCAGGTGGATGAGTTATAAAAAACTCACCTTACTCAGAGCTGGTATGGGGGGGGTATCAATAGACGCCAAAACTGTTTTTTTGTACCAGGCTGTAAATGTGGTTTTTAATGCTGTAAAGTTGGAAATCGTTGGCGATTTTGGAGCCAGCTTCAAGTGGTAACTAGAAGAAGTGCAGTTTGTGCTGCTTCTGTGTTGCAAGTGGAGGAGGCAAGGAGGAGACACGAGAAGAGTTGAGGCAACAGGCATTTAATAACATAAAATATCCTTTCTCTGGAGCTTCATTTTAAAGCGATGACAATTACATATGACATTTGGTGTGAGGGCATCTTACATTGCTTTGTTGTACAGCTACTGCTGTAGTTTTTGATTTGCTATGAATGGTATTCATGGCATTTGTTTTTTTTTTTATTCAGGACTACTTTTTATTCACAATATAGCACAATGTGAATAGATATACTTTTTTCTTAAATTAGAGCAGAAATAAGAGCAGAAAGTCTGATAAACTTAACTAACTGAAATAACTTACACATGAATACTAAGACATTCATATGTATATTCCAGCTGTGTGCCTCTTTTAGGCATTAAAGGTAAAAACACTTCCCCAAAGGATACAGCTGTGTATCTTCAGTTTTAACACCTCTGGCAAGTGTAGTCATTTTAGGAATTGAGACATCATTTAACATGTTACACTGAGATTGATTTCCAGGTCAGAGACAGGAGGAAAGAGGAAATGAAGAAGCACAAATCAGAGAAATGTGAAAAGCCTTGAGACCTGATGAGGACTTGGCAGGGAAAAAAGGAAGCAAAGTAAGAAGGGACTAACAAAGAAAGTAATTACCAAAAAAGGAGCAAGTTAATGTCTCTGAGACACGCAAAGACAAAAGACAGGGGGTCGAAGGCACCATTTCAAAAGGTAAAACTTTTACTTTTAAGAAGAACGGTCTCAATTTCTGGTTTGTGTCGGCATCTTCTATTCAAACTACGGGTGACCCTGGCAATCTCAAGGTTTTATTGCCGTACCATGCACCTCTTTGTGACCAAATTTTACCTAGCGACTACCAGCAACTTCCACCAACTCGCCAAAAGGTCAGGAGACACATTTTTCCCAAGAGATCAGAGGTTGCCAGCGGTTTGCTGACTGGTCCCTGTGTGTCTGAGCGTGCTCAAAGGCATAGCATAAAGTGTTGTGAGAGTGGGTGTTTGTGAACTGGTCAAGGTTGCTTGTAGTAAAAAGTCCTCAGAGTAGAAAAGTGTTAAGTACCAGTCCATTAACCAATTGAAAAAGCATTATCACTGTAAATGTTGTTTTTCATATATCTTTTATTCCATTTTCACCAATAATAATAAACAATGAAACACAGGTATGCGTTTATGGACTCAGGTAATTCCTCTACAGTCTTTCCAGTTCTTCCACAGTTGACCCGTTCCTTTGTACCTGTGATAGTGTGTGTGGTGTTTTGTTGTGGTTGTTTTTAAATATATGCTAATAATGTATTATATTTTTGCTCTGCATTTGATTATGCACACTGGAAACATTCCCAGCCTCATTAGCTAGTTGAGAAAAGTCTTCCCATCCATGCTTTGGTATTAATGTGATTCTCAATTATTTTATCTCACACCAAAGCTGAGAAATTGGCCCGATGATAAAAGGTTTCTCCGAAGAACATCTTTCTATTGACTTTTAAAAAGATAAGTGTCTCTCTGGAAAATTAAACATGATTATTAAACAATAATTAGTCTATTGTTCAAGCCAACAAAAGAGATTGGGTTAAGGTTCGGTGGTTTGTGTCCATGAACTAAATATGACAAATATCTGAACCCATTCAAAATGCCTTTAGGAAAATTCTCCAATTCTCATTACTTTGCTAAACATCTGCGGTGGGTTGCAGTGAATAAAAATGAAAGCTTACACAATTCACTTGACCCATGAAACAGCCCTTGAAAAAAAAAATACAGCATTTTATTGTTATTTACCCAAACACAGACATAAAGTTGTTTGGCACACAAGCTAATGTTCCACAGCAGAAGATACAACACACCCATCCTTTCCTATGATCAGATTTCTTATCAGCAAATTTAGTACATACAAAAAAAACATTTTTCTAAAACAAAGAAGCCTGATTTTACCTGTGGCAAGGCTACTGTTGTATAATGATGTCAATTGCTGAGGAAACAGGATATATTAAACACCTAATCAGTTTACTGGACTGAAACAAAACATAATTTTCAGATAAAATCATTACTGAACTTCTCTAGTGTTCTCTTTGTTTATATTTTTTCCTAATTTGTGAACTTGCACCTTGCAAGAAAAAAAAAATGCTTATGAAGACATGGCTGAGCTGACTGAAGGTTTTATAATCTGATAGCTGATTCCTGCATACTTCAATTTATTTCTGTCTGGACTATATGGTAATTTGTCCAGCCCTTAATCAGCTTGCATGTCACTGTTGTTTACAGAACAGTTTGTCTACTTTCTGTGTAACGTGGGAGACTGGGACAAAGTTCCTGCTAGTTTCACATAAGAAAGCTGGAATGCATCTTAGTATAAAATACTTAATTTTTTCCATATTAGACTTGACATTAGACACTGTTTGATTGCACTGTTGTGTATCGCCTCTGACATCATGATGATGATGTGCAATAATCTGAACGAATCTGAGTTCTGTCTGCAAAAAATATTTATCTTAAACATAAACAGAAGTTGCAGCACTGCTTTAATTGCTCAACTTATTTCTGTTTTATGGAGGCATTTTTTATGTTCATATTATCTATGACACAGGATGTGATATTTTTGTCTTTGGTGCAAAAGTTTTCATGTGGCAAATCAAAACACACCATATTTGTCCTCTTGCTTTACTTAAAGCTATCTTTTGACTGAAGATGAAATCCCTTAAGCTGTACTGATCATCTCATTTCTGTGCCTGGTTTAAAAAAACTGACACAAACATAGTTTGTTCCTCTGTGCTTCAGTTAATCACATACTGTATTATAATACTGTATTAGGGACAACTGTAATGTAATAGCAGTCTTATATTTAGACCTTTAGCCAGCTCATTTAGCACCGCATAACACCCACAGCTGAATTAGCTTTTCGAGCATCTTATCTTTTTCTGAATGTTTTCATATGAAAAAGCCCTTTTACTTTGTAACTTTTCTCCAGTACTGAAACATTACAGCATGCTTTCTTTATTTGTGGTCTAACACAGAATACTTTTCCCATCTACAGGTGTTATGTCCACTGCATTGAACTGCAGGGAAATGAAGAGTGAACCATACACTTACCAGCCACTTTATTAAGTACATATTGCTAGTAACAGGTAGGACCCCCTTTTGCCTTCAAAACTGCCTTAATTGTCCGTGGCACAGATTCAACAAGGTGCTGGAAACATTCCTCAGAGATTTTTGTCCATTTTGACATAATAGCATCACAGAGTTGCTGCAGATTTGTCAGCTGCACATCCATGATGAAAATCAACCACATCCTAAAGGTGCTCTACTGGATTGAGATCTGGTGACTGTGGAGGTGATTTGAGTACAGTGAACTCACTGTCATGTTCAACCACTTTGAGACGACTTGAGCTTTTTGACATGGTGTGTTATCCTGCTGGAAGCAGCCATCAGATGATGGGTACACTGTGGTCATAAAGGGATGGGCATGGTCAGTAACAACACTCCGGTAGGCTGTGGTGTTTAAATGATGCTAAATTGGTACTAAGAGGCCCAAAGTGTGCTGAGAAAATATCCCCCACACCATTACACTATCACCACCAGCCTGAACTGTTGATACAATGCAGGATGGATCCAGGCTTTCATGTTGTTTATGTCAAATTCCCACCCTACCATCCAAATGCAGCAGCAGAAATTGAGACTCATCACACCAGGCAACATTTTTCCAATCTTCTATTGCCCGTGCAAATTGTAGCCTCAGTTTCCTGTTCTGCTTCAAGTTGTCAATGTGCTGTGTGTTCAAAGATGCTCTTCTGCATACCTTGGTTGTAACAAGTGGTTATTTTACTTCCTGTTACCTTCCTCTCAGCTTGAAGCAGTCTGGGCATTCTCCTTTGACCTCTAGCATCAACAAGGCATTTTCATCCAGAGTACTGCCACTCACTGGATATTTTCTCTTTTTCAGGCTATTCTCTGTAAACTCTAAAGATGTATGTGCACAATCCCAGTAGATCAACAGTTTCTGAAATATTCAGACCAACCTGTCAGAACAACTATGCCACGTTCAAAATCACTTAGGTGCAACTAACAATTGCTGTGTTGCATATTAATATGTCCTGCAATGACAAGTCTGGTGTCTACTGTAAAAAAACAAAACATAAAAAAAAAACAAAGCTTTTGAATCTATAAATCTCATTTTGAAAAAAGTGTACTCTAACACTAGCTAAGCTTGAAAAATACAGTTAAGGAAATGAACTTGCAAGTGGGGAACAAGAGTGACAGTTCTGTAAGTAAAAACAAGTAAAGGTTGTCAGACAAGCATGCCAGGCAAATTCAAAATATGAAAAAGCCTACCGTGCTCTAAGGTTTGCCATCAGTGTAGGAGGAGAGCCTTGTTTTTGTAAAAAATCAGTTTGGGCTTTAAGTTTAAATTGCTTTTTGTTTGTGCAAGTTAAAATGAATAACAGCATGTAGAATTCCACCTGACTCCTTTTGTTAGTAGTTTTTACTGTCATTTTTTATGGTTGGTTAATTAAAATACTATCAATTCACTGTATAATTTGTTTTTGAAAACGGAGCATAAAAGAAGAAAACCTTGGGAGCCACTGCCACAGTGAAACAGTGAATCATTTATATAGATAGTTGTATTTTGCTTGGAACATGCAGAGCTTACAGATGAACAGCTGGGGTAGTTTCAGTTCTGATGAACAGTTTGGTACCAACACTTAAAACCCTTAGCCTGTTGATATCTGACCAGTGTGAATTCAAGCTGACCACAACTGCCATTTCATCACCGAGCAAACTACAAAGCCTGTCAATAATATTAGCTCATATTTTTATTTACCCATCGCATTAAGATGAGTTCCTAATCCAGATTGGCCATTCAAATACAGATCACACCAATAAGTTTTAAATAGGGTTTTGACAAACACCTCCACATTTCTTTTTTTTTTAGCATTTCTACACAATCACCTAACAAGGAAAAATCTGCCAAATCAAACATGCCGAGCTACCCGCTGTGGTGACCCCTCACGGATAAGGGAGCAGCTTCTTCTTACCTTAATACATTCTGTATATGCGCACTACAATTTACAGATCTCAGGTGAGCTACAAAACCCTCAAACACTCACATGTAGAGTATATTTGAACTAAACAACAATATTTTACATCTTTAGGGTTTAAACTCCCTGAGATCTAGAAGTATTTTTAACTTTCCACGCATTTCCACCTCTTCATAGTGATCACCATACCAGGAAAATCAGTGTATTAAAAAAAAAAAAAATTGTATTAATGACTTTTCTGCATTTTTAAGACAATGCATTTTTCACACTTTGCAAAGCCATCCATTGTGCTGAATTAGACCCTTTTGTGTGCCAGCTCGGATCTGTGGGCTGTGTGTTTGACACCCTGGTTTAGAGTTTATTAGTATCCTACAGAATCTAGTGGAAAACCAGTGTCACTTTGAAGATTCAATCCAAGATACAATTTTAATGGAGATTGCTTGCTAAGCCATGAAAGTTTATGAAAGTTTCTAGCTTCTGAGTTTGCTTCTGCATTGATGTTACGGCACTGCAGGTGGCCACTGGGAAACTTGTAGCAACACCGCTTTTTGCTCTGTAATGCATCAGTGGGCAGAGCCTACAAAGGAAATTGTGTTTATCAAACGTTTATGAAAAACTTCACTGAATCCATTCATCAGCATCTGACTGACTAACACAACTCTAGTTATGAGCTTTTTGGATGAGTAATTTGAATAAATTCAGTTTTTGATGCCAGATGGCATTTTTTAAAAATCTTCTTTAAGCCTCAGAGGTTTGACAAATTAAATGCTGACATCACTTGGTTTATTAGAAAAGATAGCAGGCAATGATGTGAAACAGTTGGCAGAAAAAAACTTTCAGGGCAGTTTCCACAGTTGCTATATTCAGCTAAAAAGGTAAAGCTGATAGATAGCATAGATGGAACATTTTTAATGAGTTAATATTCCCAGCCTCATCTGGGGTAAAAATGATTTGTGGACGTAAACGGCTTTCGTACGAAGTTCTCACTGGCTTGCTTTCCAGGTGCTAATAATAAATATAACCCTCCCTTTTTTCCTTTGTGTCCACGTGAACACGATGGGAGGAAATTGGAGAAAGTTTGTTGCTAAGAAAATCTAAATGACAAGTTATTCTCTGTAAAGGTCACAATTACTTAGAATCACAGCAGCATGAAGGAGTAGAGCAATTTTCCTTGGTAAACATGATATAGCCCATTACATTTAGTGGAGGCAGCAGGCAGCAATTTATAATATTGTGTGAGCTGCCAAGTGCAACCTAAGTCTGTCTAACAGTAGCAGGTGTGTGAGTTAGATGTGTTAAGCTGAAAACAGCTTGTCTTCGTTTCTTACCGCAGCAGATGGAGAGTGGCTTTCACCAGCTAAGCGGGGTCATATGCAAGTATGATTATACAGATGACAGTGAGGAAGTAGAGAATTGGAGGAACCTGTTTTAAGCCCATTTTATGTAAAAGTCTGTATTTATTGGCTAGTTGGAACATTAAAATCTGGTCACGATTACAATGAGTCATCGTGAAGAAGCTGTAAGTGCAGCTGGCCAGATTTAGATCATGACTTTAAGTTATGGCATGATGCTGTAGTGGTAATTGCAGTATAATGGGCCATCAATGTAAATGTGGATGCTGGTAATTGTAGCTGTCTGGCAGAGACTACACAACAAGAGTGTACGTTTATTTTAAATTATTGGTAATATAAAATGTGTTTTCTTTTGTAACTGGTTGACATTGTGCACCTTTACAGTTTCATTCAAATTAATTGTTTTGATTTAATTCCTCTTTATTGTGCCAACAAGATGAGAAGTTGAAGTCAGATGAATTTAATAGGCTAAAAACTGAATAATAATAATAAAAATAATGATAGTAATAATAATAATAAAAGCCGGTGGTGATGAGTTGTATGCAGACGCTATGTTTGATGATGTGTTTGGGATTCATTAGTACTGGTCACTCTTTTTAGCTCAGTCTAATAAGCAGAAAACTGGCAGGCAGTGTGTGTGTCTCAATTAAAGAGCAAAACACTCCATTTATATGAGAATCAACACCACCAGTATGAGAAATAATTTAACACTGCGAGTAATGTTCTGCTTGAGTGAAAGGGTACCACAGGCCCTGCATCACAATCTCATTGGTATGCATAAAATAAGATATGGGCCTGCCAGTATCCTCTTCTTCACCTCAGCATTAATTGTTAGCAGCAGTAATGACTTTGACCTTCACCAGTGAGTTAAGTATATTGTGTGTTCTTGTTCCACACCTGTCCTGCAGTAAGCACTAGATGTTATATACACACTGACAAACATATAAACACTTTGCTGCATTAAGTTACATAAACTCTCAACTTTTTTCTTTTCCACAGTTTCACAGGAAACTAGGATATTCAACCTCAGTGCTCTTTTTTGTTGCTGACTGAAATTGTCTAGTAGCTCACATCGTCATTGAGCAAGAGTGAAAGAACTGGTGTTAGGGTATGGGCATATGAGGATTAGAATAGTATAAAAGCTGATATTTTATTTTATAACACCTAATTTACCAATTTTAGGCTATAACATTGGTGCTTCTATGAATTTTTATGGTAACCAGAAATCAGTTGGAAAAATTCAATGACTTATAATGATAGTTGTGGACAGACCTTCTTCCCTCCATGATAATAATTAACTGCAACATAATGGAGCTTATAAAATGGAGTCAAATGTAAATATGCTTACTTCTATTGAGTGGTGGAAGTACAGAACAATGTCAAGCAAAGGAGTTAGAGAACCACTGTGAGGCATGTGAGGGGGAGTCCATTTTTCAAAACTTAAAAAAGGTTTTGTTTTGCATCTTTAATTAACACAAGAGGGCATATTATTACATTATTTACATTAATTATATCTGCAATGATGCATTGGGCAAGAGAACACTGTTTTTCACAGAAAATGGAAATCCAGACTCCCTTGTGCCCATGCAGCCTGGGCTACAACCCACTTGTTGTTGGCTGGTGAGCATGAGTGGAAAGTCACCAAGTTTAGTTCATCACACAGGCTGCTGTAAAATCTGATGCAGTCAGTAACCACAGCAGAGTTGCAGCCTGATTCTCTCATAACCAGTTATGAGAAATAATTGTAAAGCACTCTAAAGCAAGACCCAACACCATACAGTGTGCAGTTTAAGTTGCTTGCAATCGGGGATGATATCTTTGAGAATTTAGGTCCACAGCTCAGGAGGTCACTTCTGACAGAAAAATGAAGGTGATTAATTCAAGTTGCTTAGAGAACTGAAGCCTTAATATTTAAATTGAATTGGATTCTTATCTGGGTTTTCCAGATAGAGAAGGTGGTGGAGGGAGGACAGGTATTCAATTCAATTCAATTCAATTTTATTTATATAACACCAAATCACAACAACAGTCACCTCAAGGCACTTTATATTATAATGTAAAGACCCTTCTACATCTACTGTATATACTCTTAAAAGAAAAGAAAAAAAATGTATGCATACTCTAAAAAAGGACACAGGTCCCAGAGAATATGAGAAATGATCATCAAAATAAGGATACTATCATCCCTTGTTCTCTATAAAGCTAGATACAAAGACATAAAAACAGCAGTAAAACCTACTTGCTACTCATGCTTTAGTTGTATTTGTCATCAAAAGTCAATTTTTCAATTCAATTCAATTCAATTCAATTTTATTTATATAGCGCCAAATCACAATAAAAGTCGCCTCAAGGCGCTTTATATCGTAAGGTAAAAACCCTACAATAATACAGAGAAAAACCCCAACAATCAGACGATCCCCTATGAGCAAGCACTTGGCAACAGTGGGAAGGAAAAACTTCCTTTTAACAGGAAGAAACCTCCAGCGGAACCAGGCTCAGGGAAGGGCAGCCATCCGCCGCGACCGGTTGGGGGTGAGGGGAGAAAGACATGCTGTGGAAGAGAACCAGAGATTAATAATAGCTCATTAAATGCAGAGAGGTGTAAAAACACATGGTGAGTGAACAGAGTTGAGAGAAAGAGAAACGCTCAGTGTATCATGGGAAACCCCCAGCAGCCTAAGCCTATTGCAGCATAACTAAGGGAGGATTCAGGGTCACCTGATCCAGCCCTAACTATAAGCTTTGTCAAAAAGGAAAGTTTTAAGCCTAATCTTAAAAGTAGAGAGG